>LKTO01000485.1:0-38353 GCA_001399465.1 Hymenoscyphus scutula | reverse complement strand
ATTCTCTAAGGGTAGAGTTTTACTTATTAAGAGTTACTTTTAGTTACTATATAGACTATTTACTATTCTATAGCTTAGTTATAGTTAGGTTTATTACTAGTAAACTACTTCTCTAATTCCTAGTCTAATATAGGTTTTAGGTAGCTACGCTACTATATAATTACATCTTCTAATATAACTTCTAGGACCTAGTATTCTTCTACTTATAGTTAGATAAAAGGTTAATCTCTTTCTCTCTATAACTTAAGAGTAGCCTTGAAAATGTCCTTAATAGCTTATACGTTTAGTTTTCCTTCTATAGTATCTAGGTTACTTTTAAGGTTCCTAAAGATAATACTTATTAGAAGGTTATCCTAAACTCGAAATCGTTCTAGCGCTTCTAGGAACTGTTCTCTAGTTATATAAGAGGCCTAAAAGTCTAACTTGTTTCTATTAAGGTCTACCTATTAGTTACTACATTTAAAATATCCTATAAATACCTATATTTCTCCTTCTTAAGAGTTGTTGTTCTAGTTATTCCCTTAACTAGACACGTCTAATAATTCTAATAATAAGTCTACTAATAGCTCTACTGTCTCTACTTCGTGTTATAGAGGCAGATTATACTCTGATTTAAAACGTCCCTTATAGTATTATTTAAAGATAGAGTTCTCCTTATTCTCTACTTATATTCTATACCTATAAGCTTCTAGCTCTTCGTCGAATAGGTTAAATCTCTTAAGTAATACTATTTCCTTTCTAGTTGTAGTAAACGCTTATTACTTTCCTAAAGAATTAGCCTTCTTATAATAGTTACTTACTCTATAGCCGGTTAGGCTATATAAAAAGTAGAGGTTCTACTCGCGTCGTTAGTTTCGTTTCTTCTAGAAGAGCTCTAGCCTTCTACTATATTATTACTTTAGCTAGAAAGGTTTTTATATAGTAGCGTTAAGTTATATAGAATCTCTATAATCTCTTTATTAGCTACCCTTTAAGGCTCGATATCTATAGCTACTCTTCTTTTCTAGGGTTCGTTTATAATTATAATTATTAATTTTAATAGCTTTATTAGTTAATAGATTTAACGTGTTAGAGAAATCGTCTCTAGCTAGCTTATTCTTTACGCTATCTTTAAGTCCTTAGTAGAACTACTCTCTTAGAGCTTCGTTGTTCTAGTCTATATATATAGAGTATTATTAAAACTATAACGTATACTTAGCTATAGATCCTTATTACCTTAAGGTATATAGTATACGAACTACTTTCTTCTTTATATCTATATCCTTAAATACTTAGTTTATTCCTAACTTAAATCTCTTAACATTTCTAAATAAATCCTTTATCTAGTCTATTATAGTAGTAGAGACTTTTCTATTAGTTATTCTATTAGCCTAGAAATCTTCTAGGTATAGTTCTATCTAGTTATAGGCTACTCCTTCTAGTTATATAGTAATCTAGATAACTTAGTCTATCTTATAGATAAACTAACTAGTATAGAAGGAGAGGTATATAGATACCTTTATAAGGAACTCTATAAGTTTCTCTAGTAATCTATTGAATAGTTTTAGAAGAGGAATTTTAACTTCCTCTCAAGTAGTAATAGTTAGCGCTACAGTTAGTGTAGGTAGAGTTACTACTAGTATACGTAGGTTTAATAAAGTAGCTAACATCGTGTTAATTGACTTCTAAGCTTAGGTACTTAAAGTGTAACGATTCTTAAACTAACTAGCTAAGGTACTAAGTATCGCTAGAGTTTATTCTTGTAAAGAGGTATAATCAAGGTCTAGGTGTTTACTTAGAGGTAAACTCGTTACTTAACTATAAAGCTATTAGAGTAGTAATAACAATATAATATTAAGTTAAGTACGAAGCTTCTATCTAATAGTAGACGTGCTAGTCTTATATAGAACCTTCGTCTATACGTACTAATCGTTGGATCTTCTAGATCTTTAGATCCCAAGCTCTAATACAAGCTCCTACAAGCTCTAATAGTCATGTGACTCGGTAAGCAAGTCACGTGTTCTATTGTGTAATGAAATCCTTAGATTGCTTAGCTACCCTAACCAATCCCTTGATACTATAAGAGTATGTAATAGTGCTTAACCTGTCAGGACGCCGCCTGGTCTTCACTAGTCACGTGTACACGTGATTCGTGACATAAAGACCTCTCCGCTAAGACCTCTAGTTGATCCAGCCACCTTAATCTCAGTCTCTTACAAGTAGTCTATAAGTAATAGGTTTTTATCTAGTAGTAGTAAGAGTATAGCTATAGAATAGAAGACTACTCTAGAAATTCGAAATCGTAGCTCTAGAAGCTAAAGGTAGTAGAGTATAAGCGAAACAAGTCTCTAGCGACGTCCTCGATATATATAAGACTTAAGAGTTATATCTTCGTTATAGTAATAAAGGCGATAAGATAACGAATAGTTTTAGAGACTAGGTCTTAAAATATCTAATAAATGACTTAGATAATAATAATAACCTCTAAGAAAGATTCTAAAGAAGAAGATAATATTAGAGATTATACTCTAACTATAGCTTTTATATATACGCTTAGTTATACGCTTAGTTTTCATATATTACTTAGCTTAAGAATAGACGTTCTTATAAGAATATCTATCTTACTTTCTTATATACTTCTCTCTTTAGCTTTCGTTTTTATATATAGAAGCTACTATAGTTTAATTTATAAGTATTTACTATATACTCTAATACTTAAAGTATAATAAAACTTAATCTATCTAACTAAGATATTATTTTAATAGATTAGTTACTATATAGAGAGGTTTTTATTATAGGTTATTTACTTAGAGATAAACTTATTACTTATATAAAGTAGTTAAAGCTAAAAGATATTAATAACTAAGTAAACTAAGTTAAGTATAAAGCTTTCATCTAATAGTAGATATACTAGTCTTATATAGATTCTTTATTCTTTATTCTAATATATAAACTAACTAAGCTATCTATTACTTCTAGCGACTATCGCTTAGAGTAATACTAATAAGAGTCGCTCTAATTATATAATATTATTTTAAGAAAATCTCTAGATCGCTTAGCTAGCCTAAGTATCTCTATTTACTATAAGAGTATATAATAGTACTTAATCTATTAGAACGCTATCTAGTCTTTACTTATTATATACTACTATATAATTTATAATAATTAGATATAGATAGAGAGTATAACTATTAATAATACTATTTTTCTTACTTATTATTTTTATATCTAAATATACTAATAATTAATAAATATAATATATTAGAGCTTTTAAACGCTACTTTTAATATTATTTCTTAAACTTCTTCTTATACTTATAGAGTAGTATTTTAGCGATAGTAGTAGTAGTAGTAGTAGAGGTAGAGTATAAATTTACTAGTAATTAGATATAGATAAGTAGTAAAATAGTAAATTTTATCTAATAATTACATCTCTATTTTAATATAAGTACTCTCTAAAAAATTAATTACTATTTTATAATTATAAACTCCTACTATTACTACTACTATTACTATTAGAGCGTATAGTAAATACTTGTAAATTAAACTATAGAAGTAGACTTTATATAAGGACGAATAACTACTATTCTAACATAGAGTCTAACCCTCTCTATATATAGTAGATGTGGCTACATATCCTCTATAAGTATTACGTAAATCGCTACAACTATTAATATCACTATTGCTACTACTAGTCGCTAGGCAACTAAGACAACTCTACGGGTGCAACCTCTAACATCCCCCCCCTTAATAACCACCCTCATATAACTCGTCTAAATCATCCTCTAACTCAGGACCTACTCGACGCATAGCAGAAGCTTCTACTGCCTTCCTCGCTTATAGGTATTTACAGTCCTTGACCTTATATCCTGACTGACCGCAACATAAACACATACCCTTCTCTTTTCGTGCCGTACACACATCGGACGACACCCACTTTGCTCGTTTTAGCTCTGTAGTAGTAACACGTATCTCTGAGGCTGTCTCCCAGTCCATGTTACTACTCTCCAAAGCCGAAGCCGTGAACTAACCAGCTATTCCACGTCTCCCTCGCTCTAACTCAATCGCAACTCAGCAAACCTCTAACACAAACACTGAAATCTCTGATTCCAAAAGACTCCTCTTAACTCTGTCAGGCCACCCCATTCCGTCCGCAGCTATAAGACTTCGCTCACACTCTGAAAAGTCGACAGTGAATGGCCTAGACACTCTCTCGCACAAGGCATAGCCTACGCTATTGCCTTCTCTGTCGACTCTCGACCCTTTTCTAGCCACCTCATCCCGTCCGCAGCTATGAGTCTCTGCTCAAACTCTAGGAAATAGACAGCAAATGGCCTAGGCACTCTCTTAACATAAAGGTATAGCCTACGCCATCACCTTCTTGTGACGATTCTCAAACTAACTAACTAAGGTAACTGAGTATCGCTGGGGTTTGTTCTTACAAAGAGGTTCAATCGCGGACTAGGTGTTTACTCGGAGGTAAACTCGTTACTTAACTACAAAGCTGTCAAGGTATTAGTAACAATGTAATATTGAGTTGAGCACGAAGCTCCTATCTAATAGTAGACGTGCTAGTCTTATATAGAACCTTCGTTCCCTGCTGGAGTCCCTTGCTTAAGAGGACTACCTATGTTAGAGTCCCTTACTTAAAGGGAGTCCTAAATATTGAGGACTCCAATGGCCCCCAAGGACTCCATCACGTGAGGACTCCATCACGTGATCTGTACTAACATAATGAGATCCTGTACTAATGGCTTAATGCTGTACTAGTGCTTTAAGGGTTTATATACAAATAGTGTTCTAACCTGTCAGGACGCCGCCTGGTCTTCACTCATTACGTGTTAGCACGTGGTTCGTGACACTATCCCCTTCTTAGCCTAGCGTGTCCCTACGCTATCTGTCTTAATAAACTAACGACGACGATTCCTGACTTTCTTTTCTTCAAACATGTCGGTTTCCTACAACAAACGGAAGCAGCGTCTGGCTCTAGCTCTTCGGATCGAGAAAGCTAATTGTCTCGCGGTTACCTGTTCCTACTGTTCTTGTCATTCCCGCCGATGTTTCCTTTTCCTAGATGAGTCGTCTTGTTGCTCTAAGTACGTTTGTGCGAAGAAGCCTTGTGATACTTCTGGTTATTATGTTGTTACTCCGCGGGTTCTAACCGGAACCCGTAAACCTATATGTTGTTTCTTTTTCGGTCCTATGTGTGAGAAGAAACGTCTAACAACTCTTCCTCCTGTCGATCCTTTTACCCCTGCTCCTTCTGACTGGTTTCCTGCCTTTGAGGTACCTACTTAGGTTGACCTTCCTCTTGTCGACGCTTCCTTGGATTTTGTTCTAGATCTGGCGTTTTTCGATGCCTATCTAGCTGACCCTGCGCTATAGGCCGACTTAGGTTCTGGGCGTAGAACTCCTCCACCTCTGCTGAATACTAGCTGATATTCCCTCTGGGTTCCTAAGTATTCTCTAAATGTGGGTAGTCTAACTATTTAATTAAATACTTAATCTTACCTCTAATAAGTCTATAGTCAAGAATCTTCTCTACCTTATACTCGGCGTTTAGGTTGACTGGCTAGATCTCTATGAGTAGAGCTAGTGGTGCTCCCGGTAGTGCTGGTTTGAGAAGTGAGATGTGGAATACTAGGAAGATGTTTATTGTTTTTGGTAGAGCCAGTTTATAATTCAAAGGTCCTTTTGCTTACTTAATTTTGAACGGTCTAATGTATATGTAGTCTAGTTTCCTGCTAGGTCTCTTTATGTCGATGTTTTTTTACTATAAGTAGACTTTATCTCTCTCTTTTAGCGTTGGCTCCTGACTACGTCGTTTGTTATAGTAGTACGTGTTACGCTCTACTATAAACTACAAGTTCTCTACAAGTTCCTTATATAGGCCTTTAATCTTTAAGGCTAATACTTAAGCTAACTAGTTGTTACTTGTTATTTTTATTAGTCTATTATATACTAGTAATTCATACCTAAAGTTAGTGTAGAATAGTAATATAAGTGTTGTTTCTATAGTTGAGCTATTATATATAAACTAAGCTAAAGACAACAGTTCTACCTAGTTGTTCTACTAGTAGTTCATATAGTAACAGAGGTATGTTTCAACTACTTGATTTATACGTTCGTTCCCTCTATTAGTCTAGGGATAGAAAGCTGTCGAAAGCTTCCTTTTTACACCTAATCGCTCTATAAGAGTGGTCTAGAACTTCGAGGTAAAGAGCTTGTCTCTATCCGAGAGTATCTCTGTTAATATTCTATGTCTTGAGATTACGTCTCTTAAGTACGCAAATGCTAGATGTTCTACTATACTAGACTCTATATACGGTATTAGTATTATATATTTAGTAAGTCTTTCTATAATAACTAGGATTAAGTCGTATTTAACTCCTGTTATTAGGTCCCTGGATTTTAGTAGTTTAACAATGAAATCCTAGGAGACTGATTTCTAAGGTGTCTGTGGAATAGGAGTAGTACCCATCTGTCTATACAGTGGCTGGCGTAAAGCCTTATTCCAGGTACAGGTATCACACTCCTTTATCACGTCCTTAACAATCGCTAGTAGATGATCTACAAAGTAGTGTTGTTTGATCCGCCAAGTAGTCCTTCTTATTCCTTGATGTCTGTGAGCAGGTACTGAATAGTACTCGCTGATAAACTGCTTTATGTATTCTTTTAGAACCTATAATTTCCTATTATAGTACTAGTTCTTTCCTTCGTACATGTCCTGGATCACATCCGGCCATAGATCTACTGTCTGTATAGCTACAATTTAGTGAACTGTCGAAGCTAAGTCTCTATTAGGCAGCTCTTTTAATATTGCCAGCCTCGTATATTCCCTAGCCTCTTTATAGCCTGGTTTACGACTAAGAGCGTCTGCTCTCAGATTTGTTGTTCTAGCAACGTGTCGGATGACTATGTTGTAGTACGATAGAGTTTCTGACCATCTAGCAAGGCGCTTACTTGTAAGTTCCTTAGTAGTGGTAAAGGTTCGAAGATTTACGTGATCAGTAAGAACTATCACCTGATACTTTGTTCCTTAGAGGTAGATTTTCTAATACTCTAAAGTAAAGACTATAGTAAGTAGTTCCTTCTCAAATATAGTATAGTTCTACTATACTAGGTCTAGCGTTCTAGAGTAGTAGGCTACAGGTATTAATTTTCCGTTTTTATCTAGTTACAGGTATATAGTACCTATTACTATATCTAATAAGTCTGTTTCTATAGTACTTAGTTTCTCTAGATTATAGCTATATAGGATTAGTTCCTTAGTAAAGCGTTTCTTTATTATCTAAAAGGCTATCTCTACGATCTTGTTCTATATAAAAGGTACTCCTTTATATATAAGGTTTATTATTAGTTTTAATATTCTAGCGTAGTCTACTATAAACTAATAGTAGAAGTTAGCGAATCCCTAGAAGTGTTAAATGTCTTTAACGTTTTTTAGTAATTCCTAGTTAATAACGTCTCTTATCTTATCTAGGTTGATTTCTATTCGTTCTAGAGATATTATCTAGCCTAGGAACTTAGTACAAGTTACTCTAAACTTATATTTTAATAACTTGAGACGAGAGTTTACTATAGTAAGTCTTTTTATAACCTTATATATATGTTCCTCGTGTTCCTCTACTTTATCTAAGTAGATTAGAATATCATCTAGGTAACAAATGACCGTTACCCCTAGAAGACCTTCTAGAATATTATTATTCTGCCTCTGGCAGGTTGCTAGTACGGTGGCTAATCTGAATAGTATTACTGTATACTTGTAGAGTCCTAAGGGTAATCTAAAAGCAGTTTTCTACTCGTTGTCTACCTTAATCCTAATCAAGGTATAAGTGTTCTATTAGTTGAGTTTTATAAATATCTTAGTAGAGCTAATTCTATCTAGTAGATATTATCCTTCTAGTAGTAGGTAAGCGTTCTTAATTGTTACGTTGTTTACATCTTAGTAGTCGACGTAGACTTGACCTGTTAGGTTATCCTTCTTACTAACGACTAATATATTTAATAGAACAGGTGATTTAGATCTCTAAATATAACCTTTCTTTAAACCTTCGACGATATAGCTTTTAAAGTATTATAGCTTAATCTAACTATAAGGCTACATTTTCTATTTCTTAAGGTTATAACTCTCTTTTAGTTTAATCTTATAATCCTATAGACGATGTTCTAGTAGAGCTTATAAGTCCTCTAGGTTCTTAAATAATTCTGCGAATTCTCTATACTATATAGGTATTACGTTATTAGCTTTCTAGCTAACCTATAGAGAACCCTCGGCAAGGTGTCCTAGCGCCTTAGAAGAGGTGGCGCTAACCTCGTTCCAGCTATATAGTTAAGGCTACGATCCTTTATAGTTATATTAGCTAAAAGTCATTGTTTAGGCTTTCTAGTTAATATCTAGATTATGTTTACTAATCTATAGTATACTAAGTATTATGTCCTAGCTACTAATTACTATAATGTTAAATTATATATCTAAGCGATATTCTTCGATAGTAATTTATATTAGAATAGTTTACTAGTTAATAACTTTATTCTAATATACTACGTCTATTCTATTAACTATGTCTAGGTAGTATAGTCCTATCTTCTTGATAGAGACGTTTAGCCTCTTTAGTACTAATAGAGAAAGGAAGTTACCTATCGCTTCTAAGTCGATTATAACTTAGAGTTTCTATCCCCTGATTTTTATAGTTATCGTTAACTAGTAGTCTCCTAACATAGTATAGATTTCCTATCTATTTATATAGACTATAAAACTATGTTCTCTTTAGCTAATTTCCGCTACTTAAGGTTTAAGCCTCTAAGGGTAGAGCTTTATTTATTAAGAGTTACTTTTAGTTACTATATAGACTATTTACTATTCTATAGCTCGGTTGTAGTCAGGTTTGTTACTAGTAAACTATTTCTCTAATTCCTAGTCTAATGTAGGTTTTAGATAGCTACGTTACTATATAATCACATCTTCTAATATAACTTCTAGAGCCTAGTGTTCTTCTACTTATAGTTAGATAAAAGGTTAATCCCTTTCTCTCTATAACTCAAGGGTAGACTTAAAGATGTCCTTAATAGCTTATACGTTTAGTTTTCCTTCTATAGTGTCTAGATTACTTTTAAGATTCCTGAAGATAATACTTATTAGAAGGTTGTCCTAAACTCAAAATCGCCCTAGTGCTTTAGGAGCCTGTCCTCTAGTTATGTAAGGGGCCTAAAAGTCTGATTTGTTTCTATCAAGGTCTATCTATTAGTTACCGCAGTCAAAGCTTCCTATGAATGCCTATGTCTCTCCTTCCTAAGGGTTGTCGTCCTAGTTATTCCCTTGACTAGACGCGTCTGATGATTCTAGCGCTGAGTCTGATGATAAATCCGCGGTCTCTACTTCGCGTTATAGAGGCAGATCATGTTCTGACTTAGACCTTTCCTTGTAGTATTGTTCAAGGATAGAGTTCTCCTTATCCTCTATTTACGTTCTATATCCGCGAGCTTCTAGCTCTTCGTCGGATAGGTCAAATCTCTCAAGTAATGCTATTTCCTTCCTAGTTGTAGCAAATGCTTGTTACTTTCCCGAAGAATCAGCCTTCTTGCGACAGTCACTTGCTCTGTAGCCGGGCAGGCCACATAAAAAGTATAGATACTGCTTACGACGTCGGTTTCGTTCTTTCTAGGAGAGCTCCTGCTTTCTAGAAGTCTTCTTCTAGGTAGCGTTCACTTGTTAGTCCTCCCGGCGGTCTGGTCGGTTCTATTTGTTGTGCTTCTTGAATTCTGGACAGTGATTAGTTTTCTTAAATTCCTATAGACGGTTGTCTAGATGGATTACTCCTTTAATCATGGTAGCGATGTCTTTATAATCAAGGTTTTGTCTTACTATCTCTTCTCGTAGCTTGACATTAAGTCCTCTGCGAAAGAGTTCCATAAGAGCGAGGGAATCCTACCCTGTTCTGTTTCTATAACGTTAGAATTCATTTACGTAATTAATTACTAATCTAGTTTAGCGTAGGTTAAGTAACTTTCGTATTACTGTTTTGACAGCATCGATGTTACTAAACATTTGGTGTATAGCGACTTTGAATCCGTTCCAAGATCTGAACATCAATTGTGTGTTGGCCATGCTTCCTGCTGAGGCTTTATATGCGAAAAAGTCCTCCAGATACAGTTGTGCCCATTCAAGGGCAGTCCCTCGAAGGTAGGAGACAGCAAAGATAGACGACGCTGTACTGTCGCTATCAAACTTGTCTTCGTTAAAGTTGAAGTAGATTTCTATTTACATAAGAAACAACTCTAATTCTTATCGTTTACCATGGTAAGTATCGGGCAGCTTAACTTGTATAGTTTCCAGGGCTTCGACCCTGTATGGCTCTAGTGCGTCCGGCATGCTCTCGTTATCGTCGTCGTCTAGGGTAGTTGTTTCCTAGGACGCGGCAGGCGTGCCCTGGATTAGCGCGTTAACGGTGCTAGCACTGGGGCTAGGGATGGGAGCAGCCTTTAGAGGCATTACGATTCAAACTTCTAAGCTTGGGTGCTCAAAGTGTGACGATTCTCAAACTAACTAACTAAGGTAACTGAGTATCGCTGGGGTTTATTCTTACAAAGAGGTTTAATCGCAGACTAGGTGTTTACTCAGAGGTAAACTCGTTACTTAACTACAAAGCTGTCAAGGTATTGGTAACAATGTAATATTAAGTTAAGCACGAAGCTCCTATCTAATGACAGACGTGCCAGTCTTATATAGAACCTTCGTTCCCCGCTGGAGTCCCTCGCTTAAGAGGACTACCCATGTTAGAGTCCCTCGCTTAAAGGGAGTCCCAAATATTGAGGACTCCAATGGCCCCCAAGGACTCCATCACGTGAGGACTCCATCACGTGATCCGTACTAACATAATGAGATCCTGCACTAATGGCTTAATGCCGTACTAGTGCTTTAAGGGTTTATATACAAATAGTGTTCTAACCTGTCAGGACGCCGCCTGGTCTTCACTCATCACGTGTTAGCACGTGGTTCGTGACACTTCTCTTTAACACAAGGCATAGCCTACACTATCGCCTTCTCTTTCGACTCCCGACCCGTTTTCCCTACGCTTCCCTTTCAAAATCAGGACTTCTAGTAAACGATCGCGACGGCGACTCAACTCTATAAATACTAGCCTCGACTCTAGCACCTCCACTCAACGTAGGAGACCCATTGCCCTCTCGGGAGCTCTGTTGTCCTCGGCTATCCTTCACACCACTTATACCTCTTATACACTCGCTCACTCAGGTATAGGAGTTGTTTGTAATATTAGGGCGTATAGCAAATACTCGTGAATTAAACTATAGAGGCAGACTTTATACAAGGACGAACAACTACTGTTCCAACACAGAGTCCGACCCTCTCTACATACAGTTGATGTAGCTGCGTGTCCTCTATGAGTATTACGTAAATCGCCACCACCATTGACATCGCCATTGCCACCACTAGTCGCTGGGCAACTAAGACAACTTCACGGGTGCAACCCCTAACAATTACTACTTACTACTCTAATAACTAACTACTCTAATAAATAACTACTCTAATAACCTATAACCTCTCTACCTAAGTCCTACCTTGAAAATCTCATCGTAATAATAAAACCGCTAAAAGCGCTAAATAAAAAATAAAAAACCTAAAAGGTTAGATAGAAAGAATACTAATAAAAGCACTATATTAAAAGTGACTTATCATAATATAAAATCGGCAGTTTACCTTCCCTATTATACGGTATTCAAGACGAGGTGGAGCAGGTGGGGGGTCGCTTATAGGTTTGTGACGTATAGTTAATTGGTTAAGGATGGTAGTGTTACTCCGTTTTCCGACGTTGAGGTGTAGTGTATCGCATTGCATTGCATTAAGAGAATATATTTTGGCGCTTGTGGAAAAAAGTCGAAGTGATGCAGTAGTAATTTATCTCCGTCGAATATGTCGTATGTTGCTTAAATTTGGATTCGGATGTAGATTTTTGCATTGGCATTGGCACTGATTGATATTCGATGGGCGCTTTTGGGACGTATACGTATACGAAAGGAAGATTCAAATTGTTGTTTTTTGCTAATGATTGTTGGTGTCGCTATGTTACCGGTATTGTCGGATTTCCCTTTTGTTTGCTTTGGATTTGATTGGCACGAGCTATACACAGTGATGGTATAGCTAGGCTAGAGACTTGACGGATTTTGTTTGGGTTGTGTTTGTTCTTGCTTGACTGCTTGACCTAGTACTTGATTGTGTTGGCAAATTAATAGAGCAAGGAAAAAAACAGAAAGAAGGAAAACATCGTAAGCGGCAGATAATGAGAGAAAAATGTGAATAGTAGTAAAGAGATTCCTTGGTGTTGGAAAAGAGGATCAGAGAAAATAATTGGCAACATCCCCCGCAACGAGAGTTCGAAGTCGTGCTGAAAGCCTTGTCTTGTTGTCCTTCGTTCCTTTCTCATTTCAAGCTCGTCATGTCCTTCATTTCCTTGTCGAGAGCTAAATTTTCCCTGGTCGTTCGAAAGGGGAGTAAATTGGTCCTTGGTGTGTTTCTTTAGTAAACGAGTGTTTGTTGCTATCGGGCTTCAAAAGAGATGGCATTCCAGTTGGCCAACCTCGCGCATCGTAAATTCCGCAATCGACCAAAATTCCAAACGAGAACGCCATATCCACATCAAATCATCCTCGCATTACGCATTGCAATTTCACTACCAAGCTTTCAATCCCACCCCCCCATCATCCACCTCCCGGGAGCTGCCCATGGCATATCAAAATAGCCATAGAACCCCCCACGCGTATAGAGAAAGATTACTTGGTACCGACCCCATCATTTCGATCCCCCTCTCTCTTGCCCATATCCTCTTCACCCCCATCATCGCCATCCCCTGGTTTTCCCTCACGCCCTCGCTCTCTCTTCTCCCAGACCAACTCCTTCAACCATTTATTCTCCTCCTCCAACTCCTTGACTCGGCCTTCGAGTTTACCTACTAGGGCTCTCCGCTCGGCACTTGCTCTTTCAAGGGACGCCTCGCGCTTCTTCTTCTTCGCCCGGAAGCGAGCGGATGCCGCGGTGTTGCGGAGACGCTTTTGCTCGGCCTCCGGGTCGTCGAGCGGGTAGGGACCGTGAAGGTGGTCTTGGGGGGAGTGAGGGGAGAGGATGGAGGGATAGGGTGAAATGGGACCATTGGGATGGGGGCCGTGAGATTGTTGGAGGGAGGTGAGATTGGGGTGGGCGGTGTCGATGTAATAAGGTACGAAACCGTTGGGAGGGGTGGACTCGGTCGAGGAGGAGGGGGTGGGATAGTAGGGTTCGTAGTAACCCTGGGCGTTGTTGTTGGGTTGGGATTGCATCGTGTATGAATTCACGAGGGGAAGGACTTGTTGGTTCCAGGCGTTAAAGGCAGCTTGGTGGGATGCTGGGATAACTGGGAAGTGATTGTGTTAGTGAGAGGTTTTTGGTTCTTGGGTGTTGTTGACGAAAGTCCGGAGAAAATCAAGCGAGTTTGAGAATATTCGAGGGTGGACGAACAGAAAAGCCTCTAAATTGAGGTCTCGTAATCAAAAATGAGATAAGAAGAGGAGACGGAAGATGGAACTCGTCGTCGTGGTGAGAAAGGGTTGTGGATTTCAGCGAAACACCACCACCTCTTTACGCCATCATCCGAAAACGTTCGGCAACGTCCAAGCTCGAGTAGGTAATCTTTGGGGAATTTCTTGGTCGAAAGAGCTCAGACTCAAAAAACAACAGATTCGCAATACAATTCGAGAATGAGGAAGTTGGGGTTCAAGCCTCACTTGAGGCGTGTCTTTGGCCTGCCCCTGCTGGGTCACGACGGGAGTGAGCTCGCTGCGTGTCGCGTCACGTGCAATGGTGACATATGCACCTCAATTGCGAAATGCAGTAGGCTGGCCAGGAGACGCCCCTTCGGACCATAGAGGGGCCATATAAAGGATGCTGAGTTTCACGGGGCCCCTGTTGATAATGCTGCCAAATGCCACATCCAGAGTCGAACGGGTGCGAGATCTACCACTGGATTTCGGTGTTTTTGTCATGAGCAGGCCGAAGGGTTGGGGTCTGTGATTCAGGAAGTCCTGTGAATGGTTCTTTGGAAGGGGCAATATTTTTGATAGCAAATGCGCATCGTATCCGGTCTGTGGCAGCTGGAGAGTGGGGAGGCCAGTGGAGGCCAGTGGAGGCCAGTGGAGTGCGATCCGAAGAAATGCTTGTTGTTGACGTTGACGAGCCCGGAATTGAAGCTATCCAGAACTGCATTTCTCCATTGGGAAGGAAAAAATGCCGTGGGTGACACTCGCCCTGGTAATGAAGAATCAGGAGGAATGATGGCATCGCAAAATAAACAGAGATGCAACCATCTCGCTCCCTTAAACATCAGCCATGCCACAAGACAACTTCCCAAGAGAGAATGTCGATGGTTTTTCCAAGACCCCGTTCCCCTGCGTCTCCCGGGTTTTCCTCCCAACGTCCGTCATTGTGCTCCCATGCGGGATGTCAGGTAGGTAACATGGAAGCTCCCGTCCTTATCTAGGTTGGCGGTGATGACTTTCCACCCAGAAAACTCTGAGGGGTAAAATGCAATATCATACCAAAACAGAAGGTAGCAAAAACGCCAATGAAAAACTCGGGAGGCAAATCCCAAACAAGTGCAAAAGACAAAACAGGTAATATCAAATCCGGGAATAGTGGCAAAATAAAAGAAGAAGAACAGGAGAAGGAGTAAGTGTAACACCCACGACAAAAACGTACCTGAAGGTTCGACATTCGGTTGGCTCCATGGTCCCAACTCGCTGGGACCCGGCTCTAGATCATAATAGCGACTTTGAGCAGCGGCCCGGTTCATGAACGCCTCGACTTCCTGCTCAGTCTGGAAATCGGCTGACTGTTGTTGCTGCTGTTGTTGATGGGCCTGCACGCCGATACCCACGGCTGCGGTGTCTCCCACGTGTTGGGGAGGATAAGGCGGTGGGTGGTGATTTAAACTCTGCATGGTGATGGCGTCTTTTCTCTTCTTTGTTGCTTTGTTGCTTCGATTGGACCCCTAATTCCTCATGGATCGTGATCGTAAGGCAATGAATGAATGGGGAGGGGAAGGGTTCGCGGTGCACGGGGGCGGGTGCCCGTGTGGTTGGTGGGTTGGTGAGAGGAGAGAGATCGTGCTTTGGGTGCAGATAACGCAATGGCGGTGGGTGGGAAGAGGACGAACGAGCAAAGACGAGGTCGGGATGAGATGGGATGGGATGGGGATGGGGATGGGGCTGGGTTGGAAAGGCATATATATGTTGCCGACTGTGCACACACATAAACAAGCTGGAAGGCGTTCCTTCCGCGAAAGGGGAGCGATAAAAACTCAGGACGGCCCTTCTAGGAAAGAACTGGAATGGAATTGGGGGGTCGCGTCTAGATCTGCAACATGCTTCTTTTCTCCTTCTGCCTCTGGCGAGCTGCCACTTTCCAATGAGCGTTGGGAAGGTCGTCGCCTTTGCCTTTGTGGTGGAGTGTCGAGGTGTCCCTCAGGTGGTGGAGTGGAGTGAGTGGAAGTGGAGTGGACTAGATCAGCAGGGGGTGGTAAGGTAGGTAAGGTAATTGGAAGTATTTGTTAATTGTCATTGGGGGTCCACGGGGAGCCGAATAATGGTTTGCTAATACCTCCGAAAGAACTGGGGCGGGGAGGTTGACGATGTCTCTCAGCGCCGTGGGGAAATGGAAGGGCTGGGAGATGCAAGGCGTGTGAGAGGTGGGCAGCTTGCTTGCTGCACTCTGTAGGGTACGGAGAAGTAGTAGAGTTACTAGGGATGTTAGTTGTACTAGGTACAATACGGACGGTCGTTGTAACCAGAGGCAAGTGACTGCGCGCGGTGACTACGTCTGGTCCCCCTCGCTTGTTTAAGGAGTTCAGGCGAATTCAGGCGAATTCAGTCAATAGTGAAGTAGTTTGTTTTGTTGATGATCGATATTGAATCGGGTCGCTAACCTTACGCCACGGGTCTGGGTTGTACAAGTATGGCCTTGACATGGGAGATCCTCAGAGTTGAGGGTGTGCCAAAGGTCTATACAATCTACCCCCCCTTGGTTCGCTTCCTGCTCAGTGATGTCGATGGCGATGCAAATGGAAGATATCGATATCACAATTAGATGGATACTGGGAGGTTGCAGCGTCAGCGGTAACCTACGGGCGACTAGCTGCACGCCTGACAGCAGATGGAACGTACAGGCACCACAAATCGGAGCAAGAGCCGGAAGGGCCAACACGGCAAGTCGGTTGCAACAACACCAGTAACACCAGTAACAGCAGCATCACGGTTCCTGTCCTACCAGTGGCGCGTCACATTGTCAGTACCAAAACGCCTTTCCACGGGCAGCCTCCCTCCCTTTCGCTTCCCAAACGAGCAAGAGCTTCTCCCAACCCATCACGATGAAGGGCAAGTCTAACCAATCCCTCTTCTCTCCAGCTTCTGCACGACTCTCCAAAAGACCCCCACGAAACCAATTCGGGCAACCTTCCGCACGGCCAACCTCAATCAGCAACCCCTCCTAATCAAAAAGATCAGATATCGATCCCGATTCCACTGTCTGATTGGTGTCTGTTCTTCGTAACAATAGAATCCCATACCGCCCCAAGCGCACGAGTGAAGATCTGGGGAAGTATTCTAGGCTTATGGGGGATTCCCTATCTTTTCTTTTCCCCGCATTTCCCAGATTCTTCGACGGGCCGTACGACAGGGGGTGATTATTCTTCGGATTCTCCATCGGTACTTTTCCATTTTTTATCCTGAATAGCTTTCAACCTCTTTCTTTTCCCACGAGAAAGAAAGATTTTTGAATTCCAAGTTATAATTCCCTAATAATTCTCAGATCTCTGACTGAGTGATTCCGTCCCTTAAGAACCCCTCTCGGAGCTGAGATACCCTTACAGATACTTAACTCCGGCCTTCTATACCCCCCTAAATCCCATCTATCGTCGGGCAACTCTACAATTGCTTTTGCTTTTGCTTTTTTTCTTTTGAAGGCCATTGACGGTCAGTCGCGGGGTCCGCTAGTTTTATTCATAGAAGCTTTGGGCTGAGGTGTATCTTTGTGTATCTTGATGCGCGTGTATTCAAGATAGATGTTCTAGATTCTGGGGGGTGACGGATGGAGGGTTTGTTTGTTGAGTTGGAATGGAATGGGCGGGGTTGTTTGATTAGTAGATTTAGAGATATCAAGTGTTCTTTTTATCTTCGCTTAATGTAGTTTATTACTAGATGTAGAGGCTTCTGTTTTGTTATTTATAGATAGACTTTTCTCTTGAATTTTAGAATGAAGGTTTTATTTAGATAAAGTCTTTAGAAGTCTAAATAATAATTATTTTATCGATTATACTCTTCTTTATACTAAAATCTTTCTATAATATAGTTTATTTAATACTTAAGTAGAGGTAGAAAGACTCTTTAAAACTTAGCATTTTTACGATTTAGAAAAATTAATAAGAGGTTCTCTATAATAGAAATATTAAATAATAAGTCTACTAATTAAGAAGATATTTTAAGTTAAAGATTAATAGAGTTAAAAAATTACTAGATTATATAAGATATAGATAAAAGTTAGTATCTTTTATTAACTTTATATAAAATAAAATATTAAAAGAGTTAACTAAGATACTAGTCTTTATATTATAAGCTAGTAGATTATAAATATAAAATTATTTTACTTAGAATAATATAATTAGTATAGAATAAATAATTAAGAATATATATATACTAACTTAATATAGAGAACGAGATCGAGCTTATAATTCTAAAGTGTTAATATATATATCTCTTTATATTAAATTATAAAGTTTCTTTACTTTTTAAAAAGAAGTTATCTAAAATATTCTAAAAATAAATTATATATTAACTAAAAGTATATTATCTTACTTTAGAAGAAGTAGACTTAGATAAAGTAGTAAAAATTAATTAATTTAATTAAGAGTAGAAACTTAAAAGAAAACTAATTTATATAAAAGGCTAGAGAAATAGCTAAAAAGCTTTACTAGATATATCTTTTGGATTAAATATCTATCTAATAGTATAAAGATAGAATTCTTTTTAATTATCTACTTATATACTTTATTAAATTTAAATCTATTAAATTATAGACTTTTCTTTTATTCTTTATTTTATTTTATCTAAAAAGTTTAAGTATAAAATAGATTATACTTTATAGTCTATTAGATTACTATTAAGTAGAGTAAATTTAAAATTAAGTAGTTTAATTTAATTAAGCTAGTTAAAAAGTTAAAAAATAAATAAAATAGATTTATAAATATTTTACTTATTCTACTAGAATATTTAAAGTTTAAATTATATTAATTTAAATAGAGAGATATAAGTATATAATAATTTAGTAATCGATTACTAGAATTCTATAGAAGATCTAGAGCTTTAAAAGAAAGACCTTTTTTAAGCGAGAATTATAAGTTTTATATTAGTAAATTTACTACTTTTTAAAGTAGTCTAGAAAATAGTTTCTTCTATCTTAACCTTACTCTCGATATCTAGAGTAATAATATTAATATAAAGTTCTATATAAGATACTTCTAGTTCTCTATTAATAGTCTAGTTTTATTAACTATATATTTTAAGATATATAAAACCTCGAGTAATATCTAAGGTAAACTAGAAAAGAATACTTTTTATAAGTTTAATAGTATATATATCGATTTAACCTTTTAAGTTAAAATTACTAAACTTATAGTTTCCTAGATAGTATAAATAGTCTAAATCTGAAATAAGCGAATTATATAGTTATCTTTAATATCTATACTTAAAGTATACTCTTTTAAATCGAGAAGTTTTATTTATTTATAGTAGAAGAAATTCTCTATAACGAAGCTATAATAATATATATAATTAAAGTCAGCTTGGTCGAAGTATAGTTTAGCTTATATATAAATCTACTCGAAATTACTAAATTTTAAACTTTACCTACTTAAGATCTATAATATCTACCGATAGGTAACGATTTTCATTTTCTACTTGTAAATTCATTCGAATATAACGAATTCTTCTGCTCTATAGTGTTAGAGTAATAGTATCGTATCCGAGGCGAATTCTGCCTATTTTTGAAGTAACATCAATTCCGATGCGAAAACTCATGAGCAAGTCCTGTGATGTGATTCAGAATACAAGTCGAGCTTAGCGAGAAGCCCGGAGGCAATTCCATTACCTACTCCTGAACAGTCACCAACAGTCACACACTCGCCTCCTGCTTGTCATCTGATTTCCACCAGAGTCAGCATTGGTCTTAGAAATTAGGAATAGGGGGTGGGGGACACTTCAAGCGAGCCCTCCACCCCATCACCCCCTCACTCACAACACCCAACCGCCCGGAATTCAAGACCACCGTCAAAAATGCTTATCAATAGAGACATTCCATCGGGTGTCTAGATCTTCAGCTTCAACTTCTGGATTCGTCAGCGAAAGTGTGGGGGATTTGTCTTACGGGATGGAGAGGAGTCGGGGATTTCCCGTCTGAAGATCGATCACATCGAGATGGAGAGGCTGAACACTTCTTAAGCTGATGGTTATTGATTTAAGATGCGGAGTAGCCGGGCGTTAAAAGTGAAATAAAGAAGCTTTGTTGTCTCGTGCATCTCGTCTATGAATCCCCTTTTGGTGACCCACTTATTGGCTTTGGGAAATTGCTCGTGTGACGCGGTTGTTGGGAAAGTAGGCAGATTCGGAAGGGACTTTCCAGTTGAAAACTCTCGGCGGGTGGGAATGAAGGTGTGTAGGTTAGTGGTGGCCCACAGTGAAAAGTTGGAAACACTTTGGTTTTCCGCTCTCGAAACGTTCCATCGCTGAACATCTCCAGGTAAACTTGCATACAAGCATGCAAGAACCCCTTTATACTACAGCATACGAATCCACTTGTACATAAACAAGTACTTCTACATGCGTGCTCCCACTTTAAAATCACCGAGGCTCGCGATAATTATTCAGTGGAGTCCAAATTCCGTTCCAAATCTCGGTTCAATCACGTCATGGGCAAACTGAATGGCATACTTCGCTAGAGACAAAAATTTTCCTTTTGCTTCTCCGTGCCTCTTACATTACCATTGCAACCCAAAGAAAGTGGACTGTGAAGACGGCCCGAGAAATGCCTGTCTGTGGGAGAGAGAGAAACGTAAGACTCGGTTTCTCCGAGGCTGCGTGGTGGGTACAGTACATGAGTGTGGAGTTGCGCCCTTTTGGGTCTGGACCTGCTTCTAAACATTGAAGTTTTTTTCCTTTACATCAAGTTATCCAGAATATATGTGCTACAGATGGATGGATTCATCTCGCTGTTTCTTTGTTTAACTGTTTGACTTCAGCTCGGGTCGAAATTCCGCGACACAATTCTGAGAAGGGAGAACACGGAATTTCAGTAGGGATGAGCTGTTGGTAACCTCCTCCTCGAATAGTGTGCTCCTTTTCCCAGTCGGGCAGGTATATGGTTGAGGAAATTGTTGGGGAAGCACTAGAAGGTAAAGTATCCCTCTCCTTTGCACCGTGGTATCCAGGGTTAAGGTTATGGCTTGCTTTGCTTTACCACAGTCCATAATGGAACCTATCAAGAGGAGAAAGCTAACTGAGTCCCACTAGCCGCCAACGTTGCTCCTTGATTCAATGTTGCCGACTGCCTTGGTCAGACCAATCTCTACTACCTAAAACGCCCGAATACACAAAGACGAAAGACAGGGGAAGGGGTAACAAGGGAGGATATTTTACGGTCTGTACTTCGAAGAAATGACAACAATGAGCTCGAAATTGCGGACATTCTGCATGTCAGACTATTGCATGGCTACGGCGAATCGTTTGTGTACTACTTCTAACTAGTGTTACCTGTGCAAGTGCCAGATACAATTATTGTAAGCTGGATTTTGAGGGACGTCTAACATTCCTACTAGCTTTAATAAATCGACTCTGAACCTTCCAGCTACAATTGACAGGAATGGGGAATGTATTTTGGTAACAACTAAGCTCCAGTTGAGAATGCCAATATGCTGTCCCAGCTATATTCGAGTAACGGAACTTAATCATTCACACTTGGGGCTCATGGAAACTCAGGGCCAGTTGAAGAACAAACAGGGAATCAGTGCAGTAAAAAATGCATATCTATCTTTGCTAGTCAAAGAGCTGTTGGCAAAATCCTCAACACTCTTCATGCTCTAACAAAGATGCAACCACTCTTCCTTGTACTTTGCTGCCTTCAACCCTTCCACAGCCTCTCCATACATGATGCCATCAACATAACAATCCCCAAGTAACAGGAATCTTCCCTCCTTTGTTGGTCGAAGCATATAAGGCATTTTGTGGCCAAAAAATACGCAGGCAATATCCCCAGGCTGGGTCAACATTGGACCAAGTCCCATTTTACCATCAGCAAGTATGAAAAATGTCCTTCGAGCAGCGGCAACACCTACCCCAAAGAGCCCGATTTCTTCCATTTGGCGGGCCGTAGGGTTACCATTTTCACCACTAAGTAAAGATTCTATAAAATTCAAGCACTTATGTAGGTCTTTAGTGCCCTAACGATTCCCACCCAATAGAATTGGAGATCCCGCAGTGATTGTTCGGACGAAAACATCTTCCAGTTCCAGTTGTTTGGTGGCAAGATCTTCCTCCGCTAAAAATCTTATAAAGTCGTCCCACAGTTTCTTTACGCTATCAACCCAATTTGGCTCCTTATGAAGAGCATGGCTCACAGCCATAGCTCGACTTACTTGAAACCCCTTGAAAGACAAGACTCTAGGAATTGACACTGTGTCGGCTACTCCAACTGTCTCCCCGCAAGCCGAAAATCCCCCAAGGGTAATCATACTTGCAGATCCCACATTGATATCTAGATCCCATCGCGGAACCCAACTCGGAAAACGTACATCAGATTCTATGTATAGGTCTTGTTGCCTCCAGTAATGCTCTGCTAAATTTGCTCCCATCCCATGTTTAACGAGATTCCGTACAAAATTCATGTACACATCAACAACATCCTTTAAGTAATCTGGCTAGATAATGGAATCCAAGAGTTTGGAATCACTAGACAGTCCGATGATAGCAAAAAGCTTGTCCCTCGGATCAGTTGCTCTGAATTGATTAACAAAGAGCAGCTGCTGGTGGTAAGGTTGGTCGGTTGAAGCGGTAAGAAACATATGCACAACTTGTTGCATAATCCAGCGTGCTTTGGACTCCACGACCTAACATACTTTTCAGAAATCGCGAAATAATACGCAACAACTGCTGTTTTTTTCCAGGCTACTAGCTCCGCGCCAATGTGCAAGACGGCAGGTCTAAAAGCGACTTCTTGAACAACCCAGATCCTCTCAAACCAGATGTGTGAAAACAGCCAAATAATAGCCTCCTGCTCTGTGGCGTTTATTAAAGATGGAAAATCAAGGCTCTTGGTAAAAGTTTTGAGCTTGTCCAAATCTACCAAAGTGATCTCGTCAATTGGCATTTCCAACTCCCAACAGCAGTCTTCTGCCACCCTCTCAATGAGCGTGATTGCAGCTTTAGCCTGGCTATCTAGATCCTCCCCCAACCACACAATGACCTCTCGAGGTGACGAGTATATGTCCTTCATCAGTTTCACTTGCTGTGACCGCTCGTCTAAATCATCTTGATTGATACACAGGGCATCAGCCCATATCAAGCGACTTTCGTCCTCAAGCCTGAGATGTTTGAGGGCGATCCCCAAGTTTTCAGTGACCGATTTTCGCTGCCCGTTACAAATGACATAGTCTGGAGGGTTTGGATCCCCCCAGACGTAGGACAATGCTTCATAAGGCGGTGATTCATCTAGCCTGACGACATGATGCTCGCATCGTACGATACTTAGAGTGGAGCCTGAGAGAATTTCGAGGAGTCGAATTAACTCTTGGGGTATTCCGATTCCGTTCTTTCGCTCGGAGGGGTTCAAGCGGGGTAGCGGGGAATATAGCGGTTTTTGGACTGCATCCGACACCCTGAGTCCCGGTTGTGCCATTTCTATAGAGCGGTCGAAGGGCCTTCCAAACTTAGTGGTGGAGGATAGTTTCTTCTTGTCAAGGTTTCAGACAGTTCGAGACTGAATAGGGCTGAAATCCAAATGCAACCTCAGTTCGTCATCGCGTGCTTGATTGGATGTTATTTTTATCCATGCACAAGTGTGTATAACCTTTGGCTGACGTGAAATTGGAGAAGCAAGAGGGTGAGAATCTTAAGAAGATTTCAAATTTGATAAAAGATAATCCCAAGGGGCATGATTATTTACTATGATGATGAACCTGCGTTGGTGCTTAGTTGAGCGTCTACGGACGTTTTCGAAATACAGATAAAAAAGAGAGTTAATGAACTCAGGAGGGAATTAGCAACTGTCAGCATGCTCACAAGCATAGTGAGCAAACGGATAGTCTTTCAATTATCAAAAGACGCAGCAAGTATCATAGTGAGGATTAAATTCAGGATCAAGAAATGAGTGCCGCAGGTAACTCTTCTCAGCTATATGTTGGAATCCTCTCAACATAAAATGGCAAACAAGTGGCGAGTAGAGTCTAAAAGTCCGTCACTAAAGAAAGCACTATCGCTGCAAGGATTAGCACTACGGGCTTGAGCGTAGGTTGTGTTAGGAGGTGAGGCTTTCCGCAGCCCAGTAACAAATATCTTCCCCCGATGCACCCCAATTGGTCATTTGCTCCAAGGAACACCTCCAACCTTCCTTGTACATGGAATCACTGACTCCACGAAAAATTCCGCAAACAATCGAAAAGTGGACCTCCTGAACAAGCGAGTTTTGTACACTGAGAAGTGCATCTGCCCAAGCTGGACCATGTCGGGTCAATCCACACCCCCCTTCTTGCGGAGATACCCTGAGATTACCCTCAACTAAAGTGTGGAAGAAAGCATGCATTAATTCGTGCAGCAGTGTATCAATCAAATTTACCGAAGACAATCTTTGAAATCCTTCATCAAACAGAAGCGGATTGAGTGAGATTGTTTTCTCCGGAATATTCCAAGAGCCTAATGTCTCCGACCTTTCTCCAATTTTGAAGTTGAGTCCATCAATATGTTGTAGAAGACTTCCGAAAAAGTGAAATTCATCTAGGATTCTAGCCACCGTTTCTGTTGCGGCAAGGAGTTCTTCGCTGCAGGTGCCATTTGGTCTGTCTTTACAAGATGCCAGAATTGAAATCTTATAAGGAACTCCTTTGAGGCGTTGAGAAAGAGAATAACGATTTTGTTCTATGAAAGCCGGAGCTATCTCAAACCAATGATAGCTCTTGGGAATTAGAGAGTCGCCGGTTTCGTAGTCTGAAAGGATACGTGAGCTTGGCATGGTGATTTGAGGTATTTTTGTATGATATATGATTGTGTAATGCCTTTAATGACGATGTGTGACTTCCAAAATTGATCTTGTAAAATGCAGTGGTTTCAGAAACAAGGGCCTTGGACAAATGTGTGATTCTTGGGAGGATTTAAACAACGAGGGCGAAAATGGTGTCTACATAAGATGAAATCAAGGATTTATTTATGTGAGAATTGATTACCTGCTGAGAACAACGCACGAGAGCATTATGGGCTGGAAGAAAGGGTCTCAGCTTGGTATGAGAGAAGAGAAACATCTACTAAGAATACATCGTCGCAAATATTTCAATTAACGGGTATCCCTTATACATAGAATACTAGAGACATGGGCTTATAGATCTCGAAATATCCGAAGTGCAGAAAGGATAAGCTTGTGAGGGGAATTCCCAAATTTTGAAGAATAAACAAAGCAGTTTGTCTCAAGCTGAGATTAACCGAGGGATCAAGGCTGAGGTATGAAGATATCACAAGACAAAGATGAAACTGAAAAAAACACGGAGACAGCCACAAAGGAATTTCGATTTCGGTGAACCGCGAATGAGAATTGATGTCCAGGAGAAACAAGGGGGGCAGAAATGCTGCCGGCGTTTATGGCTTCTCCATGAAATAGTATTCACAACAGCATGTTAATTGATGCGTACCTGAGGACTCAATGGCATACTTATTAATAGAAAGGAGGCGAGTACAAGGCAAGTTGATTCAAACTTTACAAGAAGCATGATACCCTCAAAATAAGCATTCGTTAACTATAAATTCATGGACTGGGATGTTCACCCCAGTGGGTAAGTAGGTCACCGGAAATATCGCCACAAAGCAGAAATAAAGCACACCTGGAACTAGCCGTTAAGCCAGGAGATTCCTTTTAATAAATCTACAGAGTAAGGCAGTGAATGATTCCCAGTGCAGTAGAGGAATCAGGACCAGCGCGAGGTAAAAGAAAAGCCATCCCATCGCCAGAAGAATACAATCGCAGACATCTCGTAGGCGACAAAAACAGACAGTGAGAAAGTTACAATTGTCTTGTGCTCTTAAACTGCATCGTTTTCGGCTGGGGCCACTGGGTTTCGTGGTTCGGTAGGCTTTCTTGATTTGATGGGATTTAGATGGACTGGGAGGTGGCAACACACGACCCTTCTTCAAGTATGCAATCCTTTTTTCTTCTGCACCCCAGCTTCTGAGCTCCACCTCAGACGCAGACCAGTTCTCCTCCAGCATGCTCCTCTAAACGGAAGGGAAGATGGTTGAAGGGAGTGAGAATGGAACAACCTCATTTAGCGACCTCTCTACACTCGCCATGACATTCGCCCACGGTCTTCCATGGCCATCTCGTCCCAAGCCCCCACTGCTAGCTGGTGTTTGAAAGCTCTCACCACTCTTGAATATCCCAAAGTAACCGTGCACCATCTCATGCAGCAAGGTAGAAAGAAGCTGGATTGCGATGTCCCTATCCCATAGGCTGCCGAGAGAAAGTGTGGATTTAAGTCTAATGACCCTTTTTTGAAGTTGCCAATAACCATTCTTCCCCTTCATCAACTCGAACTTGATTGAATTAATACGCTGTAAAAGATTTTTAAAGAAGAAAGCCTTGTCGAAAGCTTTGGCCCACTTGTCTATGAAGGATTGACGAACCTCTCGCGTAACAAGGCCTTCTGGGATTTTTCCTGCTTTGAAGAGGTCGTGGGTTTCTATATAGAGACGTTGGGAAAGAGGGATTCGGTTCTGTGCAATCATTGCAGCCTCTAGCTGAGAATGAGAGACGCTCCTTTGAACCGGGCGGCCTCGTGGATAATCTGGAGACTCAGGTATCCACATCATGCAGCTCGGGAGTTCTGGATGGATTAATGTATCATGTAACAGTAATTCTACATTGAGGCGTGCCGAAAGAAGAAAGGAAAATCTTAAGGGACAACTAAGCTTTGTACTTTTAAGAAGCCGAGTGGGTGTTTTGCGAGAGAATGAAGTGTTTCAGAAATCTGACCAGAAAGATCTTTAGTTAGTAGAACTCGGAAAATGTTTCTAATGGATTCCAAGACAAAAGAGAGTGTTGGTATAACTTGGGGTGGTTTTGGTTCCATTCACATGGTTCCGGTCAAAGTCTTGATAATCGGTTGATTCTCAAAGTGTAGCTAATCTACGAACTTATATAGCCCTCCCAGGTCACGGAACAGAGTGATATTCACTCTAAATATGTCGCAACAGAGAGAGAGACAATAACCCAGGTGCTCGATATTCCGAATTCTGGTCTCTAAGGAGAGAGAGAATTCCGAAATCACCCCAAAAGAAGCCTGAAGTGCGGCAAATGTCAATGAATTAAGGATTAGTTATTGAGGTGACTTGGAATCATGATAATTGGATAACTACCCTAAATCCATTAAAACCCACGAAAGCTCTAACCGAGCCTCAGTATGTCACACAAACTATTCCCATTCCCTCACTAACCTTTCAATCCCGCGTCCAATGTAAAGCTCATGAATCGCCATTCCTATTGCCTTCCACTCTCTCTCTCTCTTGGTCTTTCAATACCTTCCACTCTCTTTCTCGGTCTTGTAAAACCTTTACATAACAAGTGAGAGGATGACAAGAAAGGAAACTATGATGATTTTTCCAGTTGCTCTCATTTTTTGAACCACGGTTCGAGAATCTTGGAAGGGAGTTGTTTGAGTAGCATTTGACTGGGTGCATGTTGTCTGAGTGGCGGTTGATTGATTAGAAGAAATCTGGGTTTGTGTAGCACGTTGTTGAGTTTGATAGCTGCGTATTGGAATTTCCGTCTCAGATCCCCAATATCGAATGGCAGCAGGGTTTGCACCCCATCGGACCATTTCATTCACAGTTGCCCACCGTCCATATTCCTTCATACTCAGCTCAACTGAAGGAAATATGACACCAATCTGAAATGGAAGCACCTGATTCAGCGAGTCCTGCATAATCTCCATTGCATTCGCCCACGGCGGACCATGGCCGTCCTCACCAAGACCTCCAGCCAATGGAGAAATATCGAGCCCCCGACCTCTCTTAGTCAAGACACCAAAAAAAGCATGCATCATTTCATGAAACAAGGTGTTTAGCAGAGATTTGGTGCAATCGGCGTCCCAGGCATGCCATTCTTTGGGATCCTCTAGGTGAGCCCCGATATTGAGATGAATAGTCCTAGTCTCGTCTGACCAATAGCCATAAACATCTTCGTCAGTTACGAACTTGGGTATTTTAAGGTAATGCAAAAGACGCCCGGAGAAGCAAACCTGGTTTAGAGCGAAACTCCAATCTCCCAGAAAATCAACAAGCTCTTTGGTCTCTGTATGGGCCAGACTTAGACCAAAATTCCCTTCTGGAACTTTCGCTTGTAAGATCGAAAGGGATCTCCGTGCCTTGAGACGTTTCTCTATGGGACGACGGGCTCGCTCTTTGAAAGCTTCAGTTATCTCGTCCAAATCGTATTTATTCTCAACCAGCCCGCCGGAGGCATGATCAGAGATGAGACGTGAGCTCGACATGTGGCAATGTTGTTGTGCAAAGTGCTAGCGAGACGGAAATAATTATCGTTGATGTATGAAATATCGAAAAGTAGGGAAAATAGTTGATTATATACCTTAATATCAAACAGAAAACAATTGTATTGTTAAAAGAAAGGGGTGTCAAAAATGAATCAGGCTGAGGAAAATTCTGCAATTGTTCGCAGCCACTTCTGAAAACTGACCTACCACCATCAGAACCTGTAGGAAGTCATGGTTGTAATATCAAAGCGCTTTCCTTTTCGATACTGTCCAAACCATAGTGAGGAGGTAGCAAGTCCTTTCACTTCAGCTCATCCTTTTCCTAATATCTCATATCCTTATCAGATGCCCCCCATCTGACCATCTCACTCCTTGTGGTCCACCTTCCATGGGTATTCCATCATACTCCCTCGAACCGAAGAAAAGAGCGCACCATTAACTCAAAAAGGAAGCAACTGGTTCAACGAAATCTGGCATAGCATCAACCCATGGTGGCCCATGGCCATCACTTCGCAAACCCCTGCACAAGATGAATAGCATCTAAGTCTCCGTAAAAAATATGCTAACAAAAGCGTCGTCGTTATACGGATTGTGAAAAATAGTTCGTTCTTCGTGATCTCAATAGCTAAGAACTAATGTGTCGAGAGATGATCTACCTCCCGCTTGAGATATATAAACTCAATCTTGAAATATATATGAGGCTTCTAAAGAAATAAGGGTATCTAGAGTAATGGCCTAGCTGTGTATGAAAATGAGAAGTTTGCTGTTCCTGAGATGATCTTGTGTAAGCCTCCCGTTTTTCAAAAGTATGTATAGGTGTGTGTGTACTGAGAGAACAAATAAGTTCGATGAAGGCAACTAGTATCTCCCACCAGTAGCCTTTTCCAACCATCGTTCTGTTAGAAGAATATTCAGAAAAGAAAAGCATCGAGTTAATGGTACAGAGAAAATATGACAATGGTTTCTTAATAAGCTAAACGAATATAACATTTTGGAAACCTGAATATGACCTTTCCATTCTTAATTAGCAAGACGAATATGGAAAAAAAACAAAGAGTATCACAGTAACACAAGAAGTCTCGGTTCAAACCCCTATATATTATCCATTTCTCCAAGTAACACAGAAGAACAAAAGTGCACCGCTTCTTATATCCCCTCATGCCCATGGATTCAAGAACAAGCCCATTCCGATGAAACTTCAAGGTTGTTCTTAACCCCCAAAGACAGAAGCAAAAAGATTCGTAGAAAAATCACACCCATGCATCCATGATGCGCCAATATAGCCTTTCAAAGAACAACGAACGATGAAGCAAACACAAGAAGTCTTCTCATCACAGCATCCCCCTTGTTTTCAAAGGTAACCATATTGAGGCATGCGAATCAGAGCCCAAAAATAAAACAAGAGTAAAAATAGTACAATACTAAGATATCCTTGAAATCAGCGTGAGCACAAACTACTCGAACAGTAGTAGAGTAAAGTAGTAAAGTAGAGCAAGAGTAGGTCTTGAAATCCCTGCAGTGGAGTATACGTAGACCACTACTCCACTCTATTCCAATTGATTTTCACACCGCTCGAGATGCCAATAAAGTGGACAAACACAAGAGGGAGCACCGAAACTACCTCTCAGTAAAACATACCAAGACTAGAAATACAGAATCTCACTTTTCTCCTCTAAACGCTACCAACTATCGTTTACGAATACAAGTCCGCACCAGAAAGTCTTGTGGGAAACAGTTGCTGGACCCTTTTTCCGCAACCGAAAAGTTTAATGGGTATAATACATCACCACCCCATGCCTTTAACCAAATTCTCAAGCCCCTCCAACAAAATTCCCAAACCCCTTCCTATACCCCATAACCCCACAAATCCATCCCAACCGAACGACCTACCTACTTCACAATCTCAAAGCCCCCCAAGATGCGCCCAAAAGTACTACACATCCGCCAACACCCCATCCCACTCAACGCCCCCGCAGCAGCCCTCACCCTCCCCATCTCCGCCCCCCTATCCCCGCGTCCCAGTTTCGCATAAGCCCAACAAATAACACCCCCCGTAAGTAAACAAACAGAAACCTCAAACGAGCACTCAGCCACATTCCCAAACCCCACCACGCGATGACAGAGCTCCAGCATCTGATACACATGACCCATAGTACTCTCCGCCATCCCCGAGTTAGCCCAGTGCTTCAGGTTCTCCTCGGCGAAGTTGCCGTCATGTAAATTGTTCGAGCGACCTGCCACGAGATGCATGTCGGAGAGGGAGACGTCGAGGGCGACGTAGGCGAGCCGGTGGAGGAGCGTCGCGCCGGGGGAGATGGCCGAGAGGCCGTAGCATTCCCCGAAGGAATCGAGGCCGTCGATGAGCCATTTTCGGCGCTCTTGGAGGCCTTTTCCGATGGGGAGGGCCGAGTTGCCGAAGGAGCCCATGAGGCCGGTGGGGTTGAGCATGCTGGTGCTCTGGCGCCATTCGAAGATGTGCGTGTGAATTGCGTAGATGAGGACCATTTTCCCGAAGTCACTGCCTGTGTCGACGACGGGAGGAGGGGGTTTAACCCATTTGTGGAGGAGACAGGCGTTGAGGGCGTGGAGGTAGTAGTTCCCTGTCGGACGGTTGGGTTGCGAGATGAGGACGCGCCAGGTTGCTGAGGGAGATGTCCAGAGTTCAGTGGCGCAAGGGAAGACGCAGTTTGTGGTTTCGGCTTTGGAGACGTAGGGTTGGCAGTTAAAGAGGGCGGGCCATTGACAGTCGAACATCTGGTGTGTGTTAGTACACCATAGTACTTGATGTATGTACATAGAAATGTATAAGGCACTTACATATATACATAAACCAAGTCGTTTTCGCTTCTCGGTTTCCACCCATGCATACCAGATGGCATCCCAATCACTCACCCCCGGACTTTTAAATTTCTCAGCTGGTATCCGAGATGATGGGCGACAATCCAAAAGTCGTGCTCGTCTCATGGTAGTGATGAGGGTTCCACGAGCGCCTTCAGCAAACTCGTAGGATTGCTTACTGCCACTCCATGTCCCAGCCACACAAAGCAAAAAGGACGTCAATATACTATCAGTGACCCGAAGCTAAAGAAAACCTCGTCAGCAAGTCTATATATGTACTTCAGTGGTTGGCCAAAACTTACAGATTTCGGATCCATCTCAGCAGATCTCGCAACAGCAACCCTTAAATGATCATAAAACAATCTCGAAAATCTCCCTCGATCCATCCTCGAGTGACTCGAGCCGAGGAAACACATAGCTAGCAGCAACAAAGGCGAAACAGAATAAATATCAAAAGTCGGGAGATGGAGGAGGGAAAATCTAGGATGTATGTGTTGAATATACAAATGAAGGAAAAATTCTATAATCTCTGAAGGTGGGAACATAGCATCGTTAATAGGTGGTTTAGATGATGGATTTCTAAAGTTTGGGTCGTCGAGAGCCGAGATGAGGTTATTTCGTAGTGGCTCGTTGACGGGTTGGATGGATCTGATGATGTGTGGATGTAGTTGTATTGATCTCGCTTCGTCTAGAACGGATTGCCATGATGTTGGTAGCAGGTGGAGAGGGACAACACGGGGAGCCCGTGGTACAGGGTTATTTGGTTTATCTGGCCAGTCGTTTGTGTCTTCGTCAACCGCATCAGCGGCGTCTAAATGACTGACATCATCTGGCCGATAGGGGACTGCTTGATATTGATATGGGTTTTCTGCAAAATCCACATAATTCGGATCGTGATCGAGGTAGTTGGTTGGAGAAGCTTCTGAGTGAAGAGAGTTCAACGTCCAGGAGATGTCCGCGTCATATGAACCCATATATGAATTCGACTTGTCGGCGAACAACATAAAGCCACCCCATAAATCGGGGTTAAAATTCTCAACAGGAGTAAAAGAAAAAACTTCTTGCGGTGCCAGAGCGGCTTCCATGAGATTGTTAAGACCTTGGTTAGGAGCCTGAGGTATCATTGGTAGCCGTTCATCGTGTGGTTGGGGATGCTGGTAGGGTGGTTGGTAACCAGATCCAGGTTGTTGATGGTGTTGTTCCACATATTGGCGTTGGTACAAATTGTTTGGCGATTCAGGTGGATTCCCTCTTTTCTCTTGCTTGATTGGGGTGTCACCGCTTTCATAAGATGCCGTGGACCTTTGAGGTGATGGGAACTCGTTGGAGAGCTCATTATTGTTGGCAGTTTCCGCTCGTGTGGCATGAATTCGTCGATGCCTATTTAAGAGATCACTTCTCGTGAAGGCTTTCCCGCATACTGGGCAGTTGAATTTGCCACCTTCGTCTGTTGGGCGCGGTAAGCGGTTGTCAAAGAAAATTGTGGTAACAGATCAAATAAAATCCTCAGGGGTCCAGGGATTCATTTTGGTTCATGTAACAAGAAACCGCTGTGGATAATACTCATGTCAAGAACAGGTGTTACCTCGCTAACTTGGCATTGAAAAATTATCATTATGAGCTTCTTTCAACGACGAGAAACCGAGGTATATATATTAACTCTTCACGATACGGAAATCAAAACTTACGATTAGCTTGATGCCTCGTCAAATTCTCAATCCTCGTATAGGTCTTCGAACACCTCGAGCAAGCGAATCGCTGACCAGGGGTAGTATCCTTCTTATCTCTCCTCTTCGTCGGCGCAGCAGGAGAGTCGGCCGGGCTGGAGGTCTCTTGGGAGACATCCCGATCGCTGCTATTATTGATGCCGTCGTTCCCGGTTGTGGTTGTCGCACCGGGCCATTCCTGCCGTCCACCACCACCAGGCTGCAGATGGGTGGTGTTCTGGGTATACTGGGTATTCTGGGTATTCTCCATCGAGCTTTAAATTGATTTGGTCGTCCACTGTTTGACTCCACCACCGGGATATTCTGGCATGGAAAATTTAGGTGTTGGTAGGTGAGATTACTCGAGTAGGGTGAGATCGTCCACTATGGGATACGTTTCTTTTGGTGGATGTGTTACCTTGGAGAGGTGGACAGCTTGTGAGCTTTTGGGATGGTACCGGTACCGATCGGGTAACCTTAGTTTGAGATGCTGGTTGACCAATGACACGCGTATGTCTGAGGCTGGTTTCGAAAGGGGGTATCAAGTATACTAATTATACCCCCTCGAGACCCCCTTCTGCTGTGTACCTGTGTATATCTGTCTTTGATATTTCCTGATTAGTTCTATAGATGACGCTAGGGGATAAGAAGTGGTATTAATATTGACAGGATGGTGGGGGTAATTAAGTGTAAGTTACCTTGTGATGGAGAGGTTGCAGCTAAAAGAGAACTATCTGATCTATGCTTATGGAATGCACTAGCAATCACGCTAGCAAGTAGCCATGCAACTACCTGTTCTCTCTATACTTGCAATAATGACTATTAACATAGAATTCTGAGAAGAAACGGTGGTATTTTATGACGCTTGTTGGCTACCGTAAATCAAAAGTGGACGGGCGAGGTGTCACATTTCGAGATGTATACCACACAACTTGTTCTCTTCTGCTCTCGGTTCTCTCCTTCAAACACATCTTCTCGTTTGAGGTTTTTTCTGGCAGGTTATCTTCTTCTTTTCTTCTGGTGTCTACTTGAGAATGAAACAATGTTGCAGAGTTCTTCGCGTAAGGTGGATTTTAAACTCGAGCTTTTCTTACTTTTTTTTCCAACACTCGTTTCACCACAGGGACAAGATCTACTTTTGCATATATTATTGGTCGTAGCCTAGTTTCTACTGGCTCGTTCCTCTCATCTCCGCTATTTCGAGACGTGAGCTTTATGTGTGAGGGAGTAGCACTCTACAGGAAACACTTCCATCGTCTACCCTCTTCCATTCATAATTTTACATACTGAAACAGAAATTCCCTCCCATTGTCACTTCCCCAAGCCCAATATGACCACCCCAAAACCTTGAACTCCAATAACATAAAAACGCCAGCAAGATGCGAGAACTCCATGGTATATTTCTTCAATCCAGTAGCCAAGCCCTTCGCTTCTCTTCTTTTTTCGCTTTCCGCTTTTCCTTGAATTGTTTCAACTCCGTCTTGGTCAACTTCTTGCCGCTTCTTTCTGCCTTCAAACTCTTCCCATCGTGGCTATTCGCCGCAGCATCCACATCGAAGAACGCATTCATCTGCCGCTTGCTCTTATTCTCGTCATTAAAATTGTCGGGGGTGATCTCGGCGTTCTGAAATCGACCTGTGAACCGATTGAAGGCTGCCGTCGCCGCGTAGGCGCCTGCTGGATCTGCTTGACCTGCCGGGGCAGATGGTTCAGCAACAGCCGCTGGTTGCGCATACCAAGCTGTTGGATCGTAATCGCCATGGATTGCAGGATTGTAACCACTGGTCGCTACCGGTGGAGGAGGTGAATTCGTAGTAGGTAGTGGAGCGGTTACCCCAGGTGGGCCTGGCTGGGGAACGACAGCATCTGCTTCGGGAACTCGAGGGTTCGTCCATTGACTTGCGCCAGTGAAGCGATTGTAGAAATAGAACGCCTGCGCCGCCTCCTCCCATACTGGTGCCCATCCATCGTCTGCTTCTGCATCTGTAGGAGGCGCTTCAGTTGGAAGTGGAGGAATCGATTCGTCAGGTAGTGGCGGGGCGTCTTCACTGCCATCCTCCTCACTTGCTCCGTTGTGCCCTTCTACCCAATTCTGATCCGACCTGGTTGTATGAACTCCATCTGTCTTCTCCTCAACCTCTTCTCCTTCCTCAAGTTCCTCTGGTGAACCTCGTTCCTTTTGTTGGGCGTTGGTGGGCTCTTCAATGGTACCTTCAGTTTCCCCACCAGAATCGGTCCTTGGGTTGGGCGAGGCTGAAGGTTGCTTCCTGTCGCTGTCCGCAGCGCTCTCCATCATGAAATCAGACCGCGAGGCAGTTTGTATTCAGTAGAACAAAAGAAATTGCGTTCAAAGCAGTCAAAGAGGTGTCTTGCACAATAACCTAGAAAGCGTTGGCAGATAAATGGTACCTCGTCGGTGAAGTTGTCACTTTCATGACGCGCAAAGAAAAAGAGGTCATGGATGCTGAGAAGGATGCCATATATTTAAGGCCATAAGCTCAGCCACAGTAAGAGATATCCAGCCACAGATGACGATAGCAGTGAGTGTCCGGCCCGTCCCCGTCCCACAAGAACCTGAATAGAAAAATGCTGTTCAACCAAAGGTAGAGCAGTACCACAACCTCACGGCCTGAACATCATTAGGTTGTGCAATTGATTTATACAATAAACATTGGTAACTACTTACTCCATATTATATTCAAAATAGCTTCAATTTGCACCATCGCTTCTCCTTTACCACCCTCGGGCATGTCGATATAGACGAGGCCCATCGTCAGCCTCGCTCTACCAAAACCATGAAATTTGCCAAAGAATTGGAGCAGGACTTGGTCCCAGGTCAGTCATAAACTCAGCAGAGATACTACCTCAACTTCTAACCGTCCGCTCTCTGCAGAATGGCGCGCCAAATACCTCGACTACAAAGCAGGGAAGAAACATGTAAAGGCCGTCGCAAGAGCGGCTCACCGAATGAATGCAACGCCAGCAAGTGGCACTGCGAATGGGAAGGGAAATACTCCTCTCCAGCCCTCGAATCGAAGTTTATACGGAGCCACATCTCCATTCAATCCCAAAGTTCGTAACCTCTCTGCCCTACGACGATATAGCAATGCGGATGGTGGACCTGGCGAGCCTCTCCGAGCATCACCAGCACCAATTGGCGCCGACTCTCGACCAGATTCTGGGGAATCAATCGATGCCGTCGCTCCAGCGCCCCGAAGTACACCTGCCATAGCCATCACTCGGAAGGTTGAGTCTCCAGCAAACGAACAATCCGGAGGGACTTATGGAAGCTTTGTGCACACTCCCCCAACTAAAAAATCCCCTTTCGAGCTTCCAGCACCGGCAATTACTTCTGACCTTGCTAGACGTAGCACTGAATCCTTCAATGCTCCCTCGAAAAGACTCCCTCCACCAATTCGAACCTCCACCTCCAATGACCCCGCAAATGCCTATGAAGTTGGGCCTACCTCTCCCCCTCCGAAATCGGGCTTCGCTTCGTTGCGGGATAGATTGGCGCATAACCACAACCCAAAAATTCGTCGAATGTTTACTTCCACCGGAGCTCCTCTGGAACCGTCAGAGATAAGAAGGATAGATACTGACATGGTAGCGTTCGACCAGGTGAGAGTCAAACAAAATGAGTTTTTCAAATGGATGGATAAGGAGCTGGACAAGGTCGAGACTTTTTATAAATCCAAGGAGGATGAGTCGGGAGGACGACTCAATGTCCTACGGGAACAATTGCACGAAATGCGGAATCGGAGAATTGAAGAGGTTGCATTGGTACAGCAGGCGAAACATTTACACAAAAGAGACGATTCTCCCACCTTTGGCTCCACTCGTCATGGCAGCGACAAAAAAGACAAACCCAGGAGTTCCTGGTTGGATCCGTTAGGGAAAGTGGTCGGAGGTGCAAAAGCTAAAGCATTTGGGCCTCATCCGGGCTCCAATTCGAAAGCATTACAGAGCATGACTGCCTCTCCTGCCATACGAACCCAAGGGGATCATGTAGACCAGTCTCGTGACTACGTTCGCCGGCCACCTCAATTTGAAGTCGTACCATATCGTACTGCCAAAAGAAAGTTAAAACTTGCTCTGCAAGAATATTATCGTGGTATGGAGCTTCTCAAATCATACGCCTTGCTTAACCGAACAGCATTTCGAAAAATCAACAAAAAGTATGACAAGGCTATTGATGCCCACCCGCCATTGAGATACATGTCGGAGAAGGTCAATAAGGCTTGGTTCGTGCAAAGTGATGTTCTAGATGGACACCTACATGCAGTTGAAGACCTGTATGCCCGCTATTTTGAGCGCGGAAATCACAAAGTCGCTGTCGGCAAACTGAGAAGCGCCTCTGGAAAGAAAGCGGACCAGTCTGCGAGTGCATTCCAGAATGGCATACTGATTGGGATAGGTGCCGTCTTTTCCATTCAAGGGGTCATTTACGGACGTGATTTACTGTGGGATACCGATCCTACCATCGTGGTACAAACAAGCTATTTACTTCAAATTTATGGTGGATATTTTCTTGCCCTTTATTTATTCTGCTGGTTCTGCTTGGATTGCAGCATTTGGACACGGCACAAGATTAACTACACCTTCGTTTTTGAATTTGATCCTAGGCATAATTTGGATTGGAGACAGTTGTCGGAGTTTCCGTCTTTGCTTGTTCTCATTTTTGGTTTGTTTCTTTGGGTTAATTTTACCCGTTATGGCTCTCCCGAGATGTATATTTATTTCCCGGTTATTCTTATCTTCGTCACGGTTGTTTTGATATTTTTCCCAGGGCCTGTGCTCTACCATAGAAGTCGAAAATGGTTTGTTTACTCACACGTAAGTTCTCTGCCTTCTTCAACCAAGCATTTATTAACTTGTGTTTGTAGTGGCGTTTGCTTTTGGCTGGATTATACCCCGTGGAATTTCGCGATTTCTTTCTCGGTGACATGTACTGCTCCCTAACCTATTTCATGAGCGTAAGTTTCTTTCTCCCTCTGGATATCCCATATCTAACAACCTACGCAGAACATAGAGCTGTTCTTCTGTCTGTACGCAAACTATTGGAATGACCCCTCCCAATGCAACTCCACCCACTCCCGCCTGCTCGGCTTCTTCTCCGCCCTTCCTGCGATCTGGCGGGCTCTCCAATGCATAAGACGGTACTACGACACCCGGAACATCTTCCCCCATCTCGTCAACTGCGGAAAATATTGCTTCACAATCGCATACTGCGCGACACTTAGTATGTACCGCATCGACCAGACCACGTCCAAACTCGCCATCTTCTCCACCATTGCAACTATCAACTCCATTTACGCATCTATCTGGGATCTGCTGATGGATTGGTCCGTTCTGCAACCTGATGCGACGAAACCTCTTCTGAGGGATGTAAGAGGATTCAAGAATACGTGGTGGTATTATGGGGCCATGATTTTAGATCCAATCTTGAGGTTCAATTGGATCTTCTATTCAATGTACACGCACGATTTGCAGCATAGCACATTCGTCTCCTTCGCTGTAGCTTTCTCCGAGGTCACCAGGAGAGGGATATGGACTCTCTTCCGAGTAGAAAACGAACATTGCTCCAACGTCGCACGCTTCAAAGCCTCCCGCGACGTCCCCCTCCCCTACTCCTTCCTCAACCCCTCCGCCGAGGACTTCCAGCGCCCCGACCCCGCGATCCCTCCCTCTGACGTCGCTATCACCCCGTCTCTCTCGCGCGGTACGGGACTCGAGGCACAGAACTCGGATGGAGGCAGTTTGAGGAGGAGACCGACGCCTGTGAGGACCTTCACGATGGTCATTGCGAATGCGCATACGCAGGACTTTGAGCGCAAGAAGAAACCTGGTGTTGGGGATGGTGAGAGTGCGAAGGAGAGACGGAGGGATGAGGAGGTCGCTGAGGAGGGGGGGGAGGTGGGAAGTAGTGATGAGGAGGATGAGGGGGAGGATGCGGAGGAGATTTTGGAGGCGGAGGAGTTGATTAGGGTTAGGA
>LKTO01000484.1:0-38429 GCA_001399465.1 Hymenoscyphus scutula | reverse complement strand
CTTATTCTTAATAGCTATAAGTTATATATTTTAGTTTAATTTTAGTAATACTATTAGAATAATAGTATTATTACTCTCTATATACTACTACACTTATCTTATATCCTCTAGCCTCTTAATATTAGCTATTTTAGTCTACTAAAGATATTATATAGTAAGTAAATTAAGAATCTCGTTCGAGTTAGAATTTAGTATATTACTAAGCTTAAGTTCCTTTCTATATTTAAAGAGGCATTCGACGCTATATTTATAGAGTAGAATATTAAGAGTAGATTTCGAGTAACTAGCTTAGTACTATATAATCTAGAGAACGTCCTTTCTCATCTTAATCTAAGGCTTAAGACACTAACTCTACTTTCTATAAACGAGCTAATCTAGACTCTAAAGACGCTATAGAACGTAATAGAGCTTGAATTCTAGACGATATATCTTAAAAACTATATTGTATAATACTAAAATAGCTCTTCTATATTAATTAACAAGGCATTTAATCGGCTTACTAAGAGAGCTTAAATTATAGTATACGAAGCTACTCTTATAAGAGCTAAAATTAAGGCGCTATAAGATATAAATCAGTTTAAAAAGAGAAGAGAGAGAAAGCGAAAGAGGCGTATTTACTAAGGTGAAAGTCTTATAGTTAAGGAAGGCGAGGAAATTGTTTAAAGTACTTAAACTTAGTAGAAAGAGAGTAGTAATAATATATAGCGCTAGCGCTTAGAAGGTAAGTAGCGACGTTATAGTTTATATAATTAAGTTAGATATAATACTTATATATATAAGGTATCTTAGATTTTGATTAGTATAGAGTAGCTAGAGTTTTTTAAATAACATTATTATAATATTTATAAAGTTATAGTATTTTAGTATTCTAGTAATCGACTCGACTAGGAAATATATTAAGTCTAATATATATTTAGGAATTAAGCTAGGCCAAGTAATTATATATCTTCGTAAGATAATAAATACTCTACTTTAACTATATAATATATATAACCTAAATATCTCTTTTAAAAGAGAGTAAAGATATAGACTCTTTATAAATAACACTCTTATTTAGCACCTTCTAGATAATAAAATACACTTTAAAATCAATGTTACAGCACAATATATACTATAGAGATTATTATTATAATATGATTTAGTTGTGCGTACATCAATTACAGGCAAAACCGCGCTTAGTCATCCAATAGCTCACACCATGGTGTGGGTGTATTGGAACCCGAGTAGGACTGACACGCTGAATAAGCTTAGATATCTTATTTGGAAGTAAATTCCTCAGCATATTCCCGACTCAATAATATGTATCAAATGGTAACTTCCTACTAGACTAAGTCTCATTATTGCTCACAATTTATTCGAGTATATACCGGAAGCTACGAACTTACAAGTACCAGTGTAATTATTTATACTACTTAAAAGTCTACTTACTATTCGGTTAATATAATATCTGAGTTAGCACCCTACTATATAGCCACCAGCGACTCTGATCGCAATTCTTCATTAGACCAGAAATACATCCTTACCTTTTGCTTTATTTAACGTTTTGAGGTAGTAAATGAAGACTTCTTATTAACTCAAGCGTAGTTAAGGTTCAAATACTTCCTCGATATCATTAAAAAAATTATTATACATTTTACGATTGGCGTTTACAATTTACGATTTAATCGTTCTAACTTTTAATACGATTGGAATACCATAACTGACCAGCAACAAGCCATATAGTATTAACACTACGGTGAAGGCGTATCTCTCCGCTAGAAAAAAAAGTCCTTTACTTTAGGAAAATAAATGTCGATGGATATCCCAGATGTATAGCATACAATCGCAATAGGCGAAAATTATTATAAAATAATAATGCACTGTTTTTATCAACCGTCTCATGATATAGATCATCTTATGGTTTAGCTAATACTCTCATCATGAATCAGCCATTCAATGTGGGATGTCTAGAGTCACACCAACGTTGGATGGTACCGATTTCAAGACTACTTCGAGATTTCCAGGCGTACACTTTACTTCATGTAACCGTGGCGCATCTATTTTATTTCTTAAAAGCAGACTTGTCGTATCATTTTCATTATCATCGTGAAAGCCGATGTCCGTTTCACAATCCTTGAAGCACCCCCCCCTTCTAAAAATTTCTAAAACGCTACAGTACAGATTCTATGATGGCAGTCAACTTTTGGTGTGCTTATTCCCAAGCAAAGAGGGGTTTTATGTACTTGTCGGCGCCTCGTAATAATGTGCCATCTCCAACCCGGCACGCTTGAAGCCGCACTTGACGTAGAACCCCTCGTTGGTCTCGCTGCAATCCAAAATGCTCTTGTAACAACCCACATTCTCAGCGATGAAATCCAGCGCTTGGATGATCTTGAGGCCGAGCTTCTTTCCTTGTTGGTCTTTGGCGACTGCGATGTCTTCGATGTGGCCGACTAGACCGAGGTTGTGAATGCTATTGTGGGAAATGTCAGCATTGAGTTGTGGTATTGGGGTAATGGGACAGGATTGTGGTTTCAGGGACAACTTACAACTTTCTCTCGACAATCAGAGCTCCTGTGCCAACAATTCGGGATCCATCGTCAATTACGAGGAGATAGTATCCGCCCTTTCCCTGTGTGTTCATCCAGTCGTATCGCTCGTTCCATTGTGCCTCCGTAATGTCACCAACAGTTGTAAGGACCCGTAGACAGTCGAGGAAGCCACGGTTGTAGTCAGACTTTCGCATTGGGCGGATTGTATATGATTCTGGGAGTATCGAGGCGATGGCGGGGGAGATCAATTCTGGGCTGAAGAGACCCGTTTCACCGACATCTGTCCATTCTTCGCCGTTGGTTGCGGCGTCGACCTTGAATTCTGGGATTGATGCGCTCATCGTGATGGGTATTGTTTGCAGAGAGGTGGGTGTTGCAGGATTTGGGTTCAGATTGGTGAGGGAGCTAGAAAAAGAGGGTGAGTTGTGCTGTTTACGGGTCAAGACCGGGTGAATAGCAACCTTTTGAAGAGTTCTTTGTTGCAAACCGAGCCTCAATTAATGCAGTGGCTGTTTTGATAAGCGATAATCGATTGATATGTCTTTGGATAGCCTGCTTGTGTAAATAGTTGAAGCTGAGAGACTCGTATGAACTGCGTTGCTCCTAGCAGACAGGGCTGAGTTTCCCTTCCCTTCCTCCACCAAAGCAGTCTATTTTTAGCCGACTTCCACTCGTCTCTCGTCCCCCTTTCCAGACAAGTTATTGGACGATCTCCCACTTGGCAACTTTCAAGCTTCTCGTCTTACTTGAAAATACGCGAACCGGATACGCCTCGACGATTGGGTACGAGTGCATGATAGGAGTTTGTTGTACGAGTACTACAAGTACGTGTAAACAAACAATAAGCAGGCGCTGACTTCGATGACGCCCCTGAAAGCTTATCGATAACGGATTGTTACCTTGCTTCTCACTGGTGCTACTTCTTATGTACTTGGTACGCGAGCGACACGCCAATGCAAGGGGTATATATGTAAATATATTGTGGCATTCCAAAGGGCCTCGGAACCATTCCAATACGCGTAAAATCTCTCATCATTTTGATTCTCTATATACAGGTAACATTTTTCAATTCGCGGTGCACCTGCCATTCTCTATGGATTAAGACTGGGAAGAACTATATCCGCTTAACCTTATCACATGCCAGGAGACTAGGACTGGATATCTACTCAACGTCAAGCCTAGAGCTACCTACTTATTCGCCCCTCCGTTCACATCACTTCTTTCTCAACAATTCAAATCAATACTTGTAGCAGTGTTAGATTATGCTGGAATATACAACTTTATTTGCATACATTTCACCAGAATTCTTGCATCGAATGGGAAACACAACTTGCTGTCCAAAAACTACTCTCAACGTCACGCTACCCTTCAAAAGTCGCTATGGAGCAGGATGAAGAAGAAAACACCAAAGCCCTGGAGCTCTCCAAACAGAATTCCACTGGGACAACCTTGCTTCCGGAGCCCATCGCGAATGTTGTAACTTTAGTCACTAGGTCGTCGTCTATCTACCTCCGTTTAGGCACATTCATTGCAGGCCTTGCCCTCGACGGCGCACGAATAACTACCCTCACAAGTCTCGAACTCGGTCGCGCCCTCGTCGAAGCCATTCTCGTAAGCTCCGGTCGAGAGGTATCTGCAAGAAGCACGGGTGAACTGGGACGAGCCGAGGCGGAGAGTATTTTGGACAAGAGCGTGGCAACTTTACATAGAACCATCACCGGCATATCCTTTGCTGCGAGTACGGGATTTCATTTGAGCTCGGCTGCCCTACATTCGGCGACGGACCTCAGCCAACAACTCCTCGGGGCTTTGGACAGCATACTTGGGAGTACTGATTCTAGTAGGGCAATTACTAGCATTATTACATTGATCCGAAGGGAATTCCAAAACCCGGCTACTGGCAGAGAAGGCGAGAAAGTCGGAGTGGCGGATCTGCTGAGTGGAATTACCGGGTTGGCATTACTGCAGGGCTGGTGTATAAAGTCGACGAATTTAGAATGCCGGGAAGGGAGACAAGAGGATGTGGTATGGGATGTCGTGATTTTGGACAACGGAAGAAGAGCCGACGTTGTTGGAAATGTTGACAGAAGCAACAATGGGCACGCCAAAGCGAGGCCAGAGTCAATGTCTTTTATGAGCACAACTGGGGGTGAAGTGCTGGAGACGATTGAGAGGGATGGGGGTAGTGCAGATGATTCGGAAGAGGACTTGCCAGAAATCCATCTTCGGCAGAGGATACTGAGATCCTTACCGCCTAATGCCTCGGTCTCAATCACAACATCGACTTCTGTTACAAAAACCATTACAGTTGAGATTACTGGTGCCCAGCCTCCCAACCTCTCTCCTCCGCCTCCTGGTGTCGAAATTATCGAGGAGGATGCAAATAATTCGAGAGACAAGGGCACAATAGTCAAAAGTGGACAAAAAGCAGCTCCAGATTACCGGGTGGTATATCAAATCAAGCGAGATGCTCGTCGAACAACTGATTTCAACCCTCAGGGTTCTTTGGAAGCAAATCAAGAAGAGGATGGCATCGCTGATCTGGGAGAAATTCCCCCTCCTAGAATTGCCCAACCCTTTGAACTCATGTCACCTCGAACCCCATCACCTGAAATTTTACCAACGCCAGCTTTGCCATCTATTGTTTACCCAAAAACTCCACCTCCTGGACCGACACCTCGTCCTTGCACAGATAACGAAATCGATTTCTCTCCCACACCTCCCAGCAACCTGGCGCCAAAAGACATAACGGGGAATTATCTCAACCAAAAACGCCCAAGAAAACCCGTGAGCTCAGCTTCTTCCATTAGCGGAACAGAAAACCAACCCCCTAAAAAGATCATGACTACAAAACCCCAGCTAGCAAGGAAGACCAAGCTAGAAAAAGAAAAACCTCCGCCAAAACCACCAATAAGAAAGTCATCATTTCGCAACGCCATCAAGAAGGGACCTTCTTCTACTATTTCTCACTTGCTGAACAAGGAACCCAACAATGAACAAACCCCACCACCTAAACCTCCACCAAAGCCCCAATGGGGTTCCGGACCAAGCTCGGCTCCGAAATCTTTTATCCCGGTTCCCCAGAATATGTCTCCGCTTCGAGACGCTCCTCGGCCACCGCAGCGAGGCAATCCAAACTACTTTTCGTCGCGTGATTTAGGGCTCAAGCACCCATCGGATTTACCACCCAGCCCGTCCAGAGCAAGCTATTACTCGGTTCAGGATCAGAGGAGAGGGTCTATAGTTTCACAGTCAGAAACGTATTCTATCCATTCCGCAGATACACGACCTGGCTCCCCGAGTGCGTTTCGGACGCACCTTCGGTCCCAGAGCAGTTTAATGAGAGCAAGATCAGAAAAGAATATCTCTCATTCGCAGATTTCGCACGGTACTCATAATCATCGACGATCGAAGAGTTATGTACCAAGCATATATACCCTCAATACCGAGGGTTCTGCAAATTCGCTTGTACTGGCGTCTACTCCTCAAAATAGTGCATTTGAGGATTACAACACCCTAGAAACGATGTCTCGAACGGGACATGCTGATGGCATGTTTCCACAGCACCATATTGTTAGGAACATCACTCGCTTTGTACGCTTTGCTTCAGCCTCATATGGTGCAAGCTTCTTAAGAGTCATGGGCATCACTGCTTCTAACGTCACTTCAAGCAACACTTCAAGCACATCATTCGATCCTGCTCACCACTATGAACACCATTCCTTCTCAAGTCACACTCAACTCCCTGCCGATACCATATTACTTTCCTCTTTTGTTGACCCTCAAGGTGGAACAGATTCTTCTGGAAATACCGATACCGGCGTCCCGATGGTGCATTTTGTATCACTCGATCACGATTCAAAAGCTGTTGTTCTGACATGTCGTGGTACCCTTGGGTTCGAAGATGTTCTCACAGACTTGACATGCGAATACGATGTACTGAATTGGCGAGGCCATAATTATAGTGTACACAAGGGAATACATGCTTCTGCAAGACGCCTCCTTAACGGAAGCAGTAGCCGGGTCATGGCAACTATCACTGCGGCTCTCGAGGAATTCCCGGAATATGGTCTTGTGCTTTGCGGACATTCGCTCGGTGGGGGTGTCTCAGCACTCCTTGCTATCATGATATCAGAGCCAGGTTCTGACCCTTCCACAACCGCTTTCGTTACTTCCTCTGCGTCCAATCCACAATTACTCCTCACTGCTCGAAATGAACATGGAACTGCACCGTCGAACTTTCATCTTCCACCTGGTCGCCCTATCCATGTTTATGCCTATGGACCCCCCGCAACACTATCTTCTAGCCTTCGCCTTGCAACACGAGGACTTATCACTACCATCGTGAATGGCCAAGACACGGTCCCCTACCTTTCTCTTGGTGCGTTGCATGATTTACAAGCTGTCGCTCTCGCTTTCAAGACGGATGACTCTGGCGCAAAAGGCGAATTCAGAGCTCGCGTATGGACTGGTATCACCAACAGCATCAAGGAAAAATGGTATGCTGGAAGTGGAGGCGAAACAGGTGCTTTCAGTTCGGGAGTTGACACCAGTCAAGAAGATCAATGGGCATACAGCGCCTTGAAAGTTCTTCGTGCTTGTATGCTCTCGCCTAAGCTGGTGCCGCCAGGAGAAGTCTTCGTTGTTGAGAGTTGTCCTGTTTTGAAACGCGATGCATTTGTCGAGCGAAAGGCCGGCGAGCACGCACTGGGAACAACGGGTAGTGGACTTGGGAGACCGGCTACGAGGGCTGTACTGAAGTATATTCGGGATGTTGATAAGAGGTTTGGAGAGGTTCGGTTTGGAGGAAGTATGTTGCTTGATCATAGTCCTGCGAGATATGAGGCTAGTCTAGGGGCTTTGGGCAGGGGCGTTTTGGGATAGATGCTTAGACGCATTCCTTTGTATGGCTTAGAAAATTATGGTGTATGGTTAAAATGGGGGTATTGATGATAGGAGTTTGATGTCGTATTATAGGAATTGATTGTTTTAGATTTCAACACACATTCGTTGCTCTGCTTTCATAGTTACCGGTGGCTTTGATAAATAGAGTGGTAGACAATGATTCAGAGGTATTTGAGGCATAAATCTCACCAGTCAAACATTATGAACTTGAATACGTTGTTATCTTATAGTAGTAGTAGTAGTAGTATTTATTCAACTTACATAGATAAAAGTTGTATCTTTTCCGAGATTATTAAACTTTTATAAACTATATATAATATATCTACTAAAGCTACTACTATAGATATATATCGAATCATTAGTAAATAGTCCTTGCTTAATCTATCTAATCAATATGCTAGACAATCTCAACTTCCGTGGGAGCAATACCTCCAAACCAATCTTCTACTTTTCCGGGATCCAGAGATCCCTTTCCCAGCCTCTCGAATTTTCCGGAAGTCAACCGCCGAAGAACTATGAATTGTAACCAGCCGGTGTAGAACCCGTCTGTTCCAACCCCGAGTAGTAGGCATTCAACTTCTTCTGGTATTTCTTCGTTATTGACATCGAAATAGAGTATCAGGCCACCTCCAGAAGGTCCAATATTCCTGGAAATACATGCACCTTTGATGAAAATAGATACAGGAGAACTAGGGGCCGTGAAATCCGGAGAAGAAATTGTCCCGACCTGGACACGAGAGTCAACCTCTAGTTCAAATACCCCAAAGTAGCTAACGCGAAAATTCCCGTTTGTCGACTTTTCCAGATTCTCAATGGAAGCCCATGACCAGGTAGGAAGCTTAGAACCTGTGATGTCCACCTTACGACGCGTTTTATTACGGGTGATGCTCCAAAGAAGTCCTCGCGGGAGGTCATCATACCATAACCCAGCCAGATATTGACAGCCCAATTGCTCTTCAAATCTTGAAGCCAGGCCGGCAATCGCTTCAAGTCGGGTTGCTTCATTTGAGAGGTCGAGACTGGGGTATCGCTGAACAATGTTCAGCCATGTGTTGAAGACTTCGTGTCTGGTTCTTTCGCCATGAAGGACTTGATGAGTCTGTCTTCTGCATGAGTTGCTCTTGAAAGGATGGACATCCCCATCCGCCGATCCTTTGAGATAGCCGCACTCGCACACTAAAGAAGATCCACATTCCCACACCATCTCCTCGGCGTGGAAATGAATTATTCGGTTCGACAGCAAGCGATCTTGGTAACACCAAGCCCTAGAGAGGAGGGGAGACGTCTTACTTCTGATAGCATCGTTTGTGAATTCTCCATGAGCATCAATAGAAGCGTTACGAGCATAAATTTTGGAAGGGGTCCCGTTTTGCGTTTCAGAAAGTACTAAAACTTCACTTCGTGGCATTCTACCCCCGAAGGTAATCCACCTTGGAAAGAGACATCCAACAGAACCGTTTGGTGAGCCCGTTGCCGAAATCGTTAAGAATGAATTGGCGTAGATGTTTGCCATGTTTGCTAACTCGGCTTTCCAGTCCGATACATCATCTTGAAGGATACAAAGAGAATCGATCCACAAGTATTGAACTCCTAACCCTCTGGTAATCAGAATTGCGTCTTGGAAAGTTTTGCAACAGTCTTCCCAGGGTATACGGTTGAAATGTTGTTCGATATTTCGGGACGGTATTTGAAGAGGTGCCCCTTCCTTCCCCCAATAATGACTTAAAGTAGTGTAATTTAACAAGCCTTTTGGTTTTATTTGAGCTGCGGAGACGAGTTTCACAGAAGAAGGATCACTCCCAACATCCAAAAACCGTCTAGGTAGCTCCTGGGGACTTCTTGGCGAACATGATATTTGATGGGAATGGGCACACTCTTCAATCAGAGGCCGTACGAAAGACAGGCATTGTTCTACATCCAGCTGCATCGGTATGCTTGCGGAGGGGCCAATAGCAGCCAAGGACGAAGGAAATCCTAAGGATGTCAACTCTGATAGCATCCATACGAAATGTGAAATACCTTTCGGAGAAAAGAACTCAACCTCCATAAGAGAACTAAGCTTGCGATCCACGATGACCGAAGGGTTGCGGTCTTGCCAAACATTGATATGAACTCTCCCTAAGATAATTCCCACAAAATCCTTCTTGTCATACTTCACTTTACAGAAATGAGCGGCGCCATTGAAAAGCACCAAGCACATCTTACAGCCACGTCGACTGGACGTCCTAAGTTCGTGAAAGAGAATAGTGTGGGTTTTAGGCGTGTGAACGGATATGAATATCTCGTGTTCGTAGAGATTCCAGGCCAGCCCAAGACATGTTTCGCAGCGTTTTGAATTGTTTTCAGATGCAGATGTTGTCTTTTCGTTGTTGAAAGTGGTATCAAAAAATCGCAGAATGCTGGGGTACGCTTTATCGATGGCATCGGGATTCTGCTTGAGAAACTCTATCGAGGATTCTGAATCCCATGAGAGGGAAACCGATTTAAGTTCATCATCTCGACTGGGAGAGTCGGTGGTTTGGACCATGGTACTATCGCTTGAGTTTTCGTTGTGGATAGACACTATGGGTGACAGAGGCGGGGTTTTCAACAGAATGGGTGCGAATCGCTTCATCCCTGCAAGCATTCTTTCCCACGTGAGCCCAGGGACATGTTAAAGGGTTCATTCTGTATCTGCTATTAGTTACTTTCACATCGTTTGGTAGTAATTGTAGATAACCTTTACACTATATGCGCTCAGGTGTAATATTTTTTGTATGTATTACGCGAACTAATAACTAGTGATATAACAGCTTCAGTTTGAATCCTCATCAGCCGTGATATAACTCATGTACTCAAAAGAAGACTATTGCTACAATCCAATTCACGCCCACCATTGATACTAAGTCTGGATTTTCTAGGATAACGGATGCTTCCAAGATGAGTTGAATCAGGAAATGAACCTGAAAGGGGTAGATAATGGCTCCCATCATGAAAGAAGGGATGGATTCTTCCTAGCTTAGCATTAAGGCTCTCCTGCCTCATCTTGTCCTACCAAATTTAATGTCAGTCTTCCTCAGTCTGGGCTGAGGCGGGGAGACCAAAAATTGATAAGAAAAGTTCTGCTTCTTAGTTGGTGCTCAGTTATCTTGGGAAACTTAAGCGAGAGTATCATATTTAAGGTGAAGGTTCTCGAATTACTAGTAAGTCTAGCATGTCTTTGATATTAATATCAAGAACTCGCCGTTACAGGGCTAGCGTTCCTGCCAGAGATTTACATCAATACGAAGAGAATATATAGCTCCGAAAAATATTATTATTCTATAAATCTTAATAGCAAGCTTTGTTCAAAGGTACGCTATACCCTTGCTCTATTAATAAATATAGCTCCAAGTCCTTCGGCTTCTATTGAAAATGAACAAGCTTCGGCGATCTAACTGTTTCTTACTTGTCGTTACTTGGACGGAATAAAAGTTGCTACCTGCCACGACTAACAGTATCTTTAGAGGCGCTCAGAAGAATGCGGAATAACTGTAGAATGAATATCTTTTGGCTGGTTAATCATCTAGTGTTTCTACTACCCTATGATCTAAAATGGCTTATTAATTAGCAACTATTCATTCTTTTCTTTACTGATGGCTACTAGTTAATTGCTCTAGATAGCCTAAGTGGTAAGTTTCAAAGAGTCTTTACACCTAAAGTCAGGTATCAAATAAACCTTATTGCAAAGGTATTTTAGTGCAAGCAAAGAGGAGCGGCGGAATTTTTGCGAATAACCACCCCGTATTAGTGAGTAAAGCATACTATATAGAAGGGCGGAGGACCGACAAATGTTTCAAGACGAAGTGTGAAATGATACGATGAAGGTTTGGGAACATAAGATGAAGTATGATCACTTTAGAAGAAATATCCCACGCAGTCTGTCGCACAAAAGCCAAAGATAAATTCTTCTCGTTTACAAAACCATCAATAAGCTAACAAATCCCCTCTTCTCGCCCCGGTGAATTGCCTCATACCCATTCAATTCGCCCTTCCGGAAATGAGTACCTCTCCTCAATGGGCATACTTCTTACATTGCAATAACGAAGCAGGCTAAATTTGCAAAGCCATGGAGCCTCCGAGCATCACACCATGCCCTCATGCCATCAACCACAGAGCGTGAAACAACATATCCCAGCCCTCACCTCGGTTAGAGTAGAAGGCACAAAGCGTAACAGCTTTGGCTGTAAATTCCCCATTTGTTGCGAATTGTCATCGTGAACAATGAAGCCATGCCGAATTGGCATGAATAAATTTCGAAAAAAGTGACGGTGGCCACATAGAGAATGGAGAATCACTTGCCCGCTGGTCCAGTTGGTGCAGATGCTGGTGGTGCGTTGCCACCTCCACGAGAACCGCCCCTTCCCCCTCGTCTTCCAATAGTTCCACCTCTACCCCCGCGGCCTCCGCGAGAAGGTGCGTGAGGAGCTTGATGGGTTTGATGGACAGGTTTCTTCTCTGGAGGCAAAGCGGTTCCCTTTCTCTGCATAACCTGGACAGTGCCTTGAGCAACAGAAATGGGGTTTGCTGCCATGGCCTTTTTCAAACCAGCAGAGTCAATGAAGTCAACGTAGGCAAATCCCTTGCGTTTATCAATTTCCACCATGGATACAGCGCCAAACTTTTCCATTGCTTCCTTCAAAAGGGCTTCTGTGACACCCTGCGAGGGATTGGCATGTTTGATAAAAGCCTGAGTGGCACCCTCAGAGGGACTTGCGGTATTTTGAGACTTTCTGGGATTGGGTGAGGGCGCACTTTTCGCTGGTTGGGCAGTAGGAGTTGGGATAGGTGGTGTAGGGGCAGGCTTTTTCAAAAGGACCACAGGGGTGGGGTGAGTTGGAGGGGCAGTGGCTGTGGAACTTGACGCTTTACTTGAATCAGTCTCATTTGATGATGATGTAGCTTTTGCTCGTGATCTTCGACTATTGGGTTGTGCAGTAATAGCAGCTTTTGGTGCGGTTGGGACAGTGGGCGATTGAACTGCTGGAGCAAGCGTTTCCTTGGTCTCAGTGGTGGTTTTGATAACTGCTGCAGCTCTTTCTGCTTTTCGTGCATCATCAGTATCGCGACGGACTTGACGATGAGCTTGGGCTGGGCTCAGACCAAGATCTCGTTGAAGCATTCTGATGTGAGCCGCAATGACAGCGCCTCGCTGCCGACCAGGAACTCTTCCAAGATCAAGTTTGGGATGCGCCGTCGAATCTGAGGTTGATGCTCCATTCTTCTGGGTTGCTGCCGCCTCCTTCTCGGCTGTCACTTTGAGTGAGGCTTCTCTGTTCAAGATTTTGACAGCTTCTTTCGCAGCTCTCTCAACCGACTTCTCAACCTTGACATCCTTTCCTTTTCTCCTGGAATCTTCGCTTGAAGGAGTATCTTTCGCGGATTTTCCTTTGGCAATTGCAGCCTCCTGTTTCTTTGCAGCTTTAACTGCAGCTTCTTTGTGTTTGTTGGCCTTCTTATCCTTCAAATACTGAACCAGTGGAGTAGTTGTGACTTTATCAGGTTTTCCTGACGCTCCATCCCCAATGATATCCAAATTGCCATCCTTAGAGGAGGTGGGGTTTGCAAGCCCCTCGAGAAAGGCCATGAATTCTGGATCTTGGTCGATCGTTCCAGCCCGAGCATCTACCCTACGTCGACCTCCAGGAATTCGGCCATACGGAGAAAACTCCACGCTGGGAGGGGCAATTAAGCAAGAGTTTGTGAATGTGTTCTGGGCATCCTCGAAGACGGAATTACGGACAGCTTCGGAGAGGCTCAAAAGGTGACTTTCGTTGGTCAAGTGTAGATATACGCGCGAAGGGCGAGAAGGTTTCGATGGACTTGGGAATGGCATTTATTAGCATAGGCTTCACATTATGTGGCATTAGCAACAGACAACTCACTCCTTTGAATCCTTTCCATTCTTGTAAAGGAAGTAATCGACTTTTCCGTGCGACAACTTCCATTCCTCACCCAAGATGGAGGTGAATTCTGAGTCGGTGAGGCCAGGAGGAAGTCTCCTAATGACGACCTTCAACTTTGGAGCTGGAGGTTTTGGGCCCGCTGACTTTGAAGCTGCAGTCTGCGATGCTGGGATAGGAAGCACTCCATTTGCCTGTGAGCGGCCGTTGTTAGCAGAAGCTGAAGCCGCCATTGTTGTACAACTGCGGGCGCAGGCGCACTTTTTTGAAATAGTGCAGCTTCCTGAACTTCCCTTCAGCTGAGTCTAATCTCGATTGCGCGCTGTGCCATATAGGTAGCAAATAATCTGGATTGGCATTCTTCCTTTGTGTTGAAAAATAGATCGGAATGAATCACTGCGCTCATGCTCAAAAGCATGTCCCGCGTCTAATCGGCTATGATAGAATATGCCTGATAAGCAAACGGCGCTAAGGAAGTACCGTATTCACCTCCGGCTGCTAGCTAAAGTTGGCCTCCCGTGATTTGTGGGTCCCTGTTTTGTGAACCTCCCGTCTACTGATTGATGATTTACGGTTACTCTACTCTACCTCCAACCCCCAACTCCTTCGACCTTTGAGATTATCAGAGCAGCAATCCTTGCCTATTACCTTGCGCGTATCCCCAGATCCTCTAAAAGATGGCCCCTCCCGTCCCCAAACCCGGCCCAGCGAAGCTATCAAAAAATGCGGCGCTGCCAGAATGGCTGGAGCAGGCCAAGTTATGTCGTTACCTCCCAGAGAGTGTGATGAAGCAGCTATGTGAGATTGTAAAAGAGTGTTTGATGGAGGGTAAGTGTGATCCTATGCTACGATCTGCATATGTCCTGGCACAACGGGCGCTGACATGCCCGCGCAGAGTCCAATATCCAGCCCGTCACAACTCCCGTAACGATCTGTGGAGACATCCATGGCCAGTTCTATGATATCCTCGAGTTATTCCGCATCGCAGGTGGCATGCCCGGCGAAGAAAACGTCCAGGCTCCCCTCACAAGGACTACACTATCCTCGGATGATATTGAACCTCCTACCGAAATCACAGACCCTAAGCTGAAGAAGAAGATTCGCAGCAACGACAGTGGTATTGAGAGTGCTAGCGGAGAAGATGATGACGAGGAAGAGTCTCGAGGTCGGCCGCGAACTGCAGGGCAATCCAGTCGTGGTGGAAGCGCTGGGGGAGATTCAGCAATTGGCGGTGTCAATGAGGTTTCCGGCAACGGCAACCAAAACTTTATTTTTCTTGGTGACTTCGTCGACCGTGGTTACTTCAGTTTGGAAACCTTTACCTTACTCATGTGCTTGAAGGCTATGTAAGTCTTGAACAGGCCAGTGTTTATACCCCGCTAACACTATCAAAGGTACCCAGATAAAATCACTCTTGTTCGCGGGAACCACGAGTCCCGTCAAATCACCCAAGTTTATGGTTTCTACGAAGAATGCCAGCAAAAGTATGGTAATGCTTCTGTCTGGAAGTCCTGCTGTCAAGTATTCGATTTCCTCGTTTTGGCAGCTATTGTTGACGGAGAAATTCTTTGTGTCCACGGTGGCTTGAGCCCTGAGATCCGCACAGTTGATCAAATCCGTGTTGTTGCTCGTGCACAAGAAATCCCACACGAAGGAGCTTTCTGTGATTTAGTATGGAGTGATCCGGAGGATGTTGATACTTGGGCCGTTTCTCCTCGTGGTGCTGGGTGGCTCTTCGGAGATAAGGTCGCTACAGAGTTCAATCATGTTAATGGTTTGAAACTCATCGCTCGTGCTCACCAACTTGTCAATGAAGGATACAAGGTACAAATATCCGTTGATCTTATCCAAGAATAAATGCTAACATTCTTTAGTACCACTTTTCACAAAAATCAGTAGTCACTGTCTGGTCTGCACCAAATTACTGCTACAGATGCGGTAACGTGGCTTCCATCATGAACGTTGGGGAAGATCTCAACCCTAAATTCAGCATTTTCAGTGCCGTTCCTGAAGATCAACGAGCAGTTCCCGCCGGTCGTCGCGGAGCTGGGGAATATTTCTTGTGATTGGTTAACTTGTTATGGAAAAAATACCCAAATATGGCGTTCTGGGTTTCATGGTTGTCAACGGTTGTTGTTTGCATATATGGGAAACTGGAGTTTGTTACGAATTGAAATGAAATGTACAATATGAAGCGGAATAACGTTTTTGGGACGTCAGTTAGATGTAATATAGTTATGTCCATATTGCAGTGTTGGTGCTGTTGTCTTCTCAATTCATGGCTACTCTAAAGTAAGAGTATCTATTTTCGAGAGTATATCTTCTCAGAAATCAACAAAACAACTCCCAGGGCCTTCAGAAGCTCTATTAGAAACTTCTTGCAAAGAATTACTTAAAATATCGTACGATCTACCCAATAGCTCAAAGGGAACTAAATTAGTCAAATATTTGTCATTGCCGAGGTAGATATCATCTCTTTCCTTCTCCAACGGTCAGTGTGGTGGTACGGTGGAAGCTTTTCGTGTGTGATCGCAATCCTTCGAGGGGAATGAGGGATTTTTCAAGTCTTGCAATCTAATGCTAGGTCAAGCAGCGAATACTATCTCGACACATTTTAAGTTTCCCTTACTGCACCACTACATGGAAGTTCTAGAAGAAGCCTCCGAGGTCGAATCCAGGACGAATCCAAGTCGATCGTCAATATATTGCCGTATATTCCCGGGTATTATGTGATCGGTTATATAAAGTGATAAGTTAATAAATCATCTTGTTCATCTGCAGGTCATCGATGGTTGAAGCCTTGCATATACATAGATATGTTGACCGCTGTTGCGCAACTCAATCTGGATTGGGGAATTTGTACCACGTGGAAGGGTTCTTCGCATTGCAGTACAAAGTGTTCTGCAGCCGAGGAGTTTTTCTTTGAGAAACAACTGTTCAACACGAGGTGGGCTTCTAAGCACATGTGTTTTGCAGATGCTAGCACTCAGCAGCCGAGTTGTCGATCTCGATACCGCTTTCAGAGGCATGTAGGGTTCTTCGCATTGGGATATTCTGCAGCTGAGCCCTCAACGCTCGACTTCCCAAGTCGGTAGGCCAGAAGGCCTTTTTCAAGACCGCTTGGAGACCAAAAGGGCCGCGTAATTTTGCTTCAGCCTTGACGTCTATCCCGATGTGACCCAGATTCGATGACTCTATATCAGTTCACGTCAAAATCTTTAATTTACGCGCTGGGTGAAGAAGCATCATCTGGTTTCTCTTGTTGGAGGTAGCCTCGTGGAGGCCGGGTCTCAAAAATGAGACCCCCCTTTCTCCCAATTTCCAACTGCTTGGTCACTTCAGCCTGGAATCTGCTTCTTTCCGTGATGAAGAATTTTCCTCTCTTTAAGATACGGCTGAGAACAGATAGCCCCCTAGATATGAAAAAGACGCGCGTCCGTGATCTGTGGTGTTCACACTTGGGAATTGGGGAGGTGTGGTTATGGCACGATCCGGAGGATTCAGCCTTACGCCAATGCAGCCAACGCCCTTTTCAAACTTGGATGACAGTTTGGAATTTCCCAATTGAATCGAAGAGGATTAGAGTTAATCAGCCATGGAACTCACGTTACATCTGTGGTGATAGTAGTATTCTCGGTGGGTTGGCAGTTGATGCTTTTTGCTTCAGCTTCTGTAACTACCTACACTACCTACATTACCTACAGAGGCTTGAAACAAGCCACACTGTTGTGCCGCAATACCAGCCACGCAAGGAAAGTAAAAGCGGCGGTCAATGGCCAGCACCTGCCGTTCAGTGGTTTGGTAGTCCTAACTTCTTAAAGAATTTTAAGCAGTGCTCCGAAAAGCTTGGAGCAGATTTCTTCGGCTCCTCCAAACTTCTCGGTTAATACTGTACTTTGAAACGTTGACTTCCTGCCTTTTCCCATGGCATGGATGGACGGGACCTTCGCCTCAAGGTTCACTGGTCAAGCCGATCTGCTCTTGTGATTCGTCCAAGCCACGTGGCGCTTTTGTTGAGCCACTTTTAGACCTACCTCGAGCTACCCTCCGAGTTATCCTACCTACCTACCGCTATTTGTGGCTGAGCTCCAAATAACTCTTCACACTTCACCTGCAACAGCCTCTTTCCCAACCCCCAACCCACTCACTCACCTACTTACTGTACGTGATACCTCTCACTCGCCACCTCCCCATCTCGCAATCTGATCTCGATTCCTCCGTATCCATGACTATCCATCATTAGAACCCCTTGTTGAAACATCTCGTACAGGTGCAATGAGGACGATGGGGGATCAAGATGGCTCTTGAGACAAGGCTCCAGGAACCACTTGACCCCGGACCAGCTGATGACGACTCTACACCATCAGCAAAAAGTTTCTGCATTCAGAAATGTCCATTTCCCTTTTCTCACCCCCTGTTTATCAGCCAACCAGGCGCAGCCGAAAACAGCGAAAACACCATCGAACTACTACCGACCTCCGACCTTGAAGCCGCGTTGGAAGTCGGTAGTATCGGCGTCTTTTTGCCCATGCCATACCACTCTCCGTCCTGCTGGCTTGAGGCAGGATGACATATCTCCCCACCTTCTACCCCTCCATTACTACTACCCCGAGGTAGATAGACGGACATACCACGCAACCAAGGGAAGTTTCCCAGACTTAGTTTCCAGCCTCATTCTGCTCTCCTCGCTTGCTTTGGACCCCACGGTAAATTTGGGCTTGCCCAGGGGGGTGTTCTTCAATCATCAGGACGGGTTCACCGAGCATAGCCATTCATCTCAAGTCCCGACTGACCGAAGCACTTGTAGTGTGTTGAAGAAATGCAATCACGAGCAAAGCTCTCACCTCGCGAGGCTTATTCCTATGGCTTTATACCAACAACCAGAGGGGTCATGCAACAGGCACCTGCCTGGGTACCAACCATTCCCACATATTATAGCCATCCAATGCCCTCTCTGTTCTGCATAACATACAGAGACCTGCAGATATAATACCGCTGCTACCACCTCGCTCCACTCTGATTTACCAACCAGCACTTGACTCCACCAAAGACCCATAGCGAATCCATCTCAGACATAGCAACAATCCACCACTAGCAATTGACTACATTTCTTAGCGGTCTCAACAACGACAAGTCAAACAAACCATCATACAAACTGGGCAACACAATGTCACCAAGAAGAAGCTTTGAGTGGGGGGTTGAGAGAGATGGGAGGGGTAGGGAGAGGCTTGTAAGAAGTCGTTCAGCACATCGACACCACGATCACCACGATCACCACGATCACTACTACCATGAATATTCCGAGGCTCTCGCCCGGGTAGCTACGTTGGAGGTTGAACTTGGTCGACTTCAAGAACGACTTTCCAGGGAACAAGAGCGTAACTGGGAAACGGGCAGAGCTGTCGAGGATGTGAGAAGACTTCAACATGAAATCCAAAACATGCAGAACGAACGCAACCATAACATCCAGAAAATCCAAGATCTGGAAGACGATTGGGACGAAGAGCACCGCAAGTACGAGGAGATGAAGGAGAAGTACAAGATGCTCAAACGCGACTCATCACAGACCGTTCAACGAATCGACAACTACCAAATCCGATATGAAGAGAAGTGCCTAAGACTTAATGAGAAGAACCAGGAAGTCGAGGTGCTTAGACAGAGGCTGCGGGAGAGAGACGAATTGATACTCTACCACGAAGGCAGAATCGCGCAAAAAGACGAGACCTTGCGGGAAAAGAGGAGATTCATCGAGTACCTCACTAGATTTCTGAGAAACATGGGCTATTCGGTGGTCGATGGAGCGGTGAGACGATGAAATCCAGGTACAATGAACCACGTCTTTTCGCCCCCAACACCGGCTACTTCACCATATCCAATGGCACAAATTTGCTTCAAGGAATCTCAAATACCCGAGACGCCGAGAGAAGGATCAGCGCTTTTCTTCGTCTGTTTATTGGCACACGTTTTGGTGCAGAAGGTTGAGATGGGACTTGTGTAACATTAGCTGATGAGAAGCAAGATCGTGGTAAGTCAGCAAAGCAGATGACCCGTCATGGTGCATGACTGACCATTTCAGTTGCTATTTTAGTTTCTCTTTTTATTTTAGATCTCTTATTGTCTCACTGTTTTTGGAGAAGGAGAGAGGACGAACGGGCGAGAATGGTTTATTGGGAATTCCGAAAGGGTCGTTGCAATTGGTACGCGAGCGAGCCGGAGGGTGTGAGGTAAAATCTACTTTTAGCAGCGAGCAGCGTAGGATTTTTCTTGTACAATGATATTGTTTGATTAAGCTTAAATAGAACACGCGTATTTATCTTCTTGCCTCCACGCTTGCACTTGCAACACTCATGTTTGTGATACTGATGTTTGTAATCTAATTTCATCGTCTCATTTGGTTCACTCATGCCTCGCGATTGATATTGTGTGACTTTCTCGGACAATGTGATGTTTATTTACCCAGGTATTCTGGGATAATTGGACCTCGTCGTCCTAAATTATCTAGGGACTATTCTAAATTATTCTAAAACATTCAAAATAACCCGTCTCAACCTGGAACTGTCCTAACAAATATGAAGAACGAGAAGTAAGCACTCCCGTTGTCACAGTACCACGCGAGCCCTGGCATCGCAGTTCTCCGAGCTGAGAATTGAATTATCGAATTCCTTCGCCCTCTACGCACTTCCTCGACTTTCCCTCCTCTTCTCTGAGGCTGAACTTTTGAGAATTCCCAAAGAATTAGAGTGCGTACCTCATCAAAGCCCTCCCGTGGCTTCAATGGCTTTTTTTTTTTGGGCTAAACCTGCACCTGTCAGAGTCGGGGAATAAAATTCAAAAGGTCCAATGATATGGGATTGTTACTGGATGATGGCTTAATGATGGGATGGGTGGGTGGTACAAAGAGATGACGGGACCATCGCATCCCCACGTCACGATCTGGCATACCCGGTTTCTTTACTCCGTAGGTTAGTTACTTATCTTGGTACCACGTACTGTACCGAAATAGAGAGAGTCGAGTGAGATTAAGCAAACGGAATGGAAGGTTATGAGAAGCTGGGGGGTCTTTCTCGTATTTTCCGTATGGTGGTTTTCTGTGTGGGAAGGATTTCCCGGGTTTTTTGCGAAAGACTTACGCAGATTGGAATATAACATGGTGGTAGGGGACCTTTTTTTTGACGGTGTTTTGGGAGGGAAAGAAGCAAAAATAGATTCGGTGAGGGAAAACCGGTGAAGGGTTGAGGCGATCGGTGACTGGCTGGAGAGGATCAGTGGGCCGGAGGATTTTCTGGAAGATAACGTGTTTGGAGATGAGGGGTAGAAAGAGGGGTTGCGAAGAGAGATGTTGTGATGAATTTGATGAATGTGATGAATGTGACTGCGATTCATTCTGTACGTACTGTTTGCAAACGGATTGTGAGTCCTGAGTAGTTTATGCGTGGAGTTGTAGAATAGGCAGCGCTGCACCTTGTCTTAGACGTGATTGGTTGGTGGTTGAAAAAAAGGGGGCCTCTTTTCCAACAGCAACCACCACCACACCACACCACACCCAGGGACACCCACGCGTGCGATTGACAAGCAGCGGCCCGCTGCATCGGTCGCATCTCCCCTCTATCACCTCATCTTTTTTCTTGGGGCGATCCACCCACGGGGGAGACCATGAGAGCGCAAAAACGAAAAAGAAAAGAGGGTAGGTTAGGGTACCACCTACTATCCCTCAAAAGAGGCTCTGCCCCAGGCTGACCGCAGCCCTATTGTCTTTCTCGGCAACGGCAAGCGAGCCACTACCAGTGCAGTCCTGACTGACCATTATCTCAACTTGGCAGCAATGGCACTGCTGGCAAGGCAACCAGGCAGTGCAGGTTGCCTTCATCCCTCCATCCCCTCTCTCATCCAATGACCACCCCCCTTTGATCATTATTTTCTCGCTCCGTCCCGTCCTCCGCCCATGCCATCTCTTTGGATGACTCTTGCAGAGGCATGGAAGCCCCCAGGAGGCCCCTCGTCCCCCTTGTTTCCTCCTTCGGCTCTCGGTGAGTCGTCACGCACACTTGCCCATGAGCAGGAGGAAGAAGACTCGAAGGAGGCCTTGTTTAGAGCCTACCTGTATGGAAAATAGGTGAGTAGAGATGTAGGCAGCTAGGCTGGCTACCTAATCTGCCCTGGTGGTAAGTGCAAGTTACTAATGTTACTGAGAACATGGGAGGTGAGTGTTGTGTGAATAAAACAAATCCATTGGGGTGTGCGTGGATGGGGTTCTCTTCTTCTTCTTATACATTTCTACTCTTCACCAAAAGCAGACGCTCTACACCGACAAACGCACCTCGACTTCTCCCCACAGCCTCGTGGCATTGCCCCAATCCATACATTTCAAAAAGATCAAGAAGCCTTACTTTTTTCCATCAAATATCGTGGGATATCTCTTCTACCTAATCCACCCCACCCGTATCCATTGGTACATTCCCGCTTAGTTGGGCATACATACAGCAGCAGCTCTTCACATCCAAAGCTTCAACCCTTCTGCCTATAGCCTCACTTCCACTGCATCTCAGCACGACCACGTGCTCACTATCAGTACCATGTTCCAGCCATCAAAGAAAGTCCATTACTCGTCAACTACCAAGGGAGGGAAATCTTCCAGCCGGCATGCTCCCAAAGATAGTCGAGACTCGGGTATTGGATCATCCAGTGCTTCCGATCGAGCCTCACTCGGTACGTCGCCCAACGATAGACCCTTCAACTCTCAGGAAATCCAAAATCAACGTCACAACCCTAACGCTCTGAATGAAGCTCTTAATGCCGCCAATGAAAGGATCCGTCGGCTTGAAGACAACTATGCCGAACTCAAAGACCAACTCAAGGAGTGCCATCGGGAAAACCGTCTGCTCAAACAGGAAAAGTTAGACGCGTACAAAGAAAATGATATACTACGCGACGAGCTCGCCATCGAGAGAAAAGACAATGATAAGTTGAGACGAGAAGCACATTCACGATCAAGCTCGACAACTTCCAACACCTCATTACACTCTGCCACTGCAAGGGATAAAGTCTCTCGACGTCTTAGCACCAGCCAAAGCAGTCGACCGCCTCAAGTACCTCAGGCTCCCATCAATAAGGATCCCAATCCATTTATACCACTCTCCGAAAGACCAGGTGCGCCATATGAGAGACCTCCACCACAAGTTAGACCTCCACCACAGGTCTCATATGCATCATCCACACCTTCAACTGCATCCTACGCACCCTCGAATGTCTCCTATGCACCTTCGAACATTTCCTACGCACAAACTCCAGTATACTCTCATCACTCGGCATCCACTGCAAGACCAAGCTCAAGCTCAAAAAGATCATCCAAATCGTATCACCAAGCACAGCCAGCCGAAGATGGAGAATACCATCGTCACCCAATATAATTGCACTTGCAATTGACGATTGTATGCTTGGTTTGTATGTTTGTTTGTATTGAGATGGAAAAAGATGTATATACGAAAAAGGGTTGCGAGATCGGAACCTAGCAACCAATCTCACTGTGATGACCTGCAGGACGACCCCGCCTTTTGAATTGACTCATCTGAGATGGATAGCGACGATACCACTGGTCGGATAATGTTTTCAGCCTTTGCTGATTTGAAGCTCTGGTACTTTTGTGGAATCTTTGAACTTCCGGTTGTTCGCGGCCTGGGAGGAAATCCGATTTCGGGTTAGCGACACAACCCCGCCTTCCTCATCTGATAAATACCATTCGATCGAGAGCCTCATTACTGACTCACACTTCGAAGAACTCACATCACAACTCAACTTTTGTTTCCCAGAGCATTGAATTCAGCAAAGAACAAAAACACACACTTCAGCAAAATGCCTCAATTCTGGGATTCCCTCAATCCCTCCCTTACAACATGGGCCCTCTCCCAACCCCTCTTCTTCATCTCCTCGGCCCCCACCAACGGGAAACACATCAACCTCTCCCCAAAGGGTCTCCCTTCAACAACCTTCACAATTTTCTCTCCCACTCAATGCGGATACATTGATGCCACGGGTAGCGGAGCAGAAACCATCTCTCACCTCTACGAGAATGGCCGAGCAACAATCATGTTCTGTTCCTTCGGTCCCTCACCCCGAATCATGCGATTATTCTGTACCGGGAGAGTGATCGAATGGGACACCCCCGAATTCGAGAATCTGTTAGGCAAAATGGCGAAGAAGCGAATTGATGGCGCGAGGGCGATTCTACTTTTCGACATTTGGAAGGTGCAGAGTAGTTGTGGATATGGAGTTCCTAAGATCAACCTCGACTTCCAACCCGCTACTGCTTCGCCATCGGAAAAGAAAGAAGGGGATACTGAGAAAGCGCTTCAATCGGCATTTCTGGATCGCGAGACGCTTGGGCATTGGGCTTCGCAGAAGGTGGAGAAGAATGAGTTGGGGGCTTATCAGGTTAAGAATAACCTCTTTTCTCTTGATGGGCTACCGGGGTTGAAAACTGCGAGGAGAGATGCGGGACAGAATCTTATGCTTGTTGATTCACAAGCATTTGCCAGGAGGGTTGCTGCTCAGAAGGAGGTTCTCGTCGTTGGTGTTCTAATGGGATTTCTTGTTTCCTTTGTTGGGTTGTGGATTAGAGGATGAGGGTTGTAAGATGTTTTCTTTTCCTTATTTCTGAGGATTTTGGGATTTATTATTTCCTTTCTTTTCTTTCTTTGAGCTTATCGCTTGGTCTACATGTTTGTATACTCTTTCTTTTACATCGATTGTCATTTAGCGGGTTCTCGGGTTTCCTTTTCTCTTTCCAGCGATACCTCGGGGTTTATGTTTTTTCAGTGGGTTAGATTACATGGTTGATACTTTTATCTTTCTATTCTCGAGGAGGTTGGAGCGATCCGATTGTCTGATCTGTATTTCTGTTGTTATTTATTTATTTAGCTTAGGCTGTTGTTTGTACTTTGTTACATCCTTTGCAAAAATGGACTAATTCACTTCCCTCTATTTTACTATTCACTCTGTTGATCTTTCGTGATTATCGCTGTAAGGGTTAATCTTGTTTGTTTTAGGAGAGCAAGTCACACCGTGATTTTGAGTGAGATACGAGTAAGCTGAAAGTAAGCCACGAGTATTTGGGCCAATATTTAGTGAACGTCTCTCAGCTTGTCACCACTTTTTTAGCACCAAAAGGGAGCAATCATCACCTAAACACATACTTTTAATTCTACAATTAAATAACAACCACTATACTAATATAGCTAGAAAAATATAGGATTACAAAGTTGTATAAGTTGTCTTTAAGGAATACTAAATGCTACAAGATTACTATCCAGTATTATACACTTTTATTATTAGGAAAAGTAGCTAAGAAAGGGTTACTGTAATAGGTAGGTAGAGATAAGAAAACGATCCCTAATTTCAAGAGCAGTAGTAGTTATTAAGAAGATAGCTTAAGCTTTAATATCTACTACTTTATATATTATTTTACCTAGATTTGCGTTCTAAACAGGTAACAATAGTACAAGGAGGGGGGAGTGACAGCAACCGAACTGAGGACGTTCACTAAATACTAGCCCAAGTAAGGCACGAATAATCCAAAAGTAATCTGCACCTTTCTCGGAGTAAGCCAAGCCAAAAACGGCATCTCAACCCAAAATAGTTCCGTCTTTTATTGAACAATCATACTTACATGCCACAACACCTCACAATTATTTTATTACCGTGAAATAAAAAGAACATCAAAATAAGCACGAGGAAAGCCCCCCAACACCACGTAAAATCAATTTGGCCGTGGCGTTTTGTGAGACGCTTGAAGTACCTATATTGATGGAGAGGTATTTGTAATAGTCATCTTGATCTAAAAACAATAAGTTTTTTTTGTGGAACTTGGGGGTATGCTTTAGTTGTTGGGATGATAGAGAGTATATAGTGACAGGAGTACTAGGGGGTCGTCACTACTCCATGCGCGAAGGTCAGAATCGGTGGAAAACTGTAAACATACTTAGATCTAGTAAGTTCTTGTAGGAACGTAACAAAACTATCAGGTTATTTCCACCATATAAAAGCTGGTATAGATAATTATATCTCTACTTAATTTGAATTTCCTGACTTTCTTCTACGTTAGGGTAAGATATAGTGTATGTTTTAAATAACGCTTAGTAAACTTGGTAGTATAGTGAGTCTTAGGAACTATATACGTAGCTTAGAGTTTAGAACTAAAAGCTTAGTGAGAAAGTTCTTCTTATAAAGTCTTATTTACCTACTTATTATTACAGTATATTATACGGTATATTTGTTGAGCTGTTGGATTGTAAAGAGGGTGTCTTTCGGTGTGTTTTAAGTAAATTTCAAACCGTGCGTACGGAGTAGTGACTACCCCTAGTGGGAAATACGGAGAATGAGAGAAGTGTTTACTTCTTGGAGAGTATTTACATCTTGTACATTGATTGGGCTTTCATGTTGGGTGTAATTAAATTTGACGTAGATGGTGAAAGAATCGGATGAATCAAAAGGCCCACTTTCTATACAAGTTTAGAAGATCTCGATGGACGTGACGAGATAAATAAAATTCTAAAACAACGGTCTACAATAAAAACCAGGTGCCTCAACAATCTTTCTATCGAATACAAAAACTTTATACACCAGCATCCACAGCCTCAGTATTCCCCAGTGGAACCTCCGTATAAATACTTCCATCCCTCGAGGTGAGTTCAATGGACTGGTTCTCTATCGCCTCCGCTTTTCTCCACACAAGTCTTTCCCGATCATCCGTTATATCTCGCCCTGAACAATTCTCAAGAAGCATTCTCAACTCAGCATCTGCTCGTTCCTCGGCCCTAACGTTGACGTTCCGCTTCTTGAGTTCCGCCAAACCAAATGATACGATGTCTTCCGGGAGGTCTTTAGAAGAACTAACGGATAGGTTAACTAGATCATAGATAGATCCCAGATCAGTGCAGCTCCAGCTGTACCACAGTACCACTACTATGTGAACCAAGGTGATTGCAACATAGGTGAGAAGGATCCCAATTGCAAGCCGTCGGGTAGTTCCCCTTACTGAAAAGCCGTATCCGAATTTAGAGCAACTTCGAAATATCTCCATGGTCGGTGTGGCTGATTCTGATGAGGTTATACCGTATTTGCCCATACCGTTACGAGCCAGAGCATCAGTGTGAGAAGTAGCGTAACTGCAGGCGCGAAAGCCCAGAGAGAGGGTGTTCTCGGTGAGTTTTTTTGATCATTTAAAACCCGAGCAAGTACATCACTGGCTCTGTTGTGTGGTAGTATTAGATTGGCCCAGTCAGCATCTATGCTTATTTGTTTGCTTTTGGCAGAAAAAGGTACCATGGCTTTTTCAACAGTGCAAGAGAAATTTCCGGAAGAGTAAATGTCGTAAGGATAAGTAATCAAAGATAACCTTAGGATACTGGAGAGTGGATTGTGTTCTCTAGGTATATTGTCACAGGTTCTCAGGTAGCGTAGACTGAGCATGCTACCAAAAATCCAGTTGAATTATGAGCTTCGTTTGTAGTAAAGAATATTGCAGCGATTAAAGGGATGGTCGAACCCCTGCCGACTGCACGCGGCGTTATCCAAACGCTGGAGTTTTGGGATTTCGCTAGCGATTCCTTGTAGGTTCTGGCATCCTCGATCCACCTCTCCTCCGGTGTTATGTTAGGGGAAAGCAGCGTTGAGTTAAAGGCTGAGTCCACTACAGGGTTTTTCTCAAGTACTTCAAACTCTTGCGTGCAAAAAGTCGAAACGTGTGGAACAAGCATTTTCCGACCACCGAGGAGAGACAGCTCCATTCGATAGTTCTTTTCTAAGTAGTATTTGGCCCCAGTCCGAGAGTCTACCTGTCTCAAGAGGCTCTCAACTGAGATGAAAGTTGTTGTTCCTACCGAGGCAGCCAAATTTCTATCGTTCAAATAAAATGGTTGGTAGAGACTTTCAATGCGGCGAGTATAATCAGGTCCTACTCCCAGAGTCGTGTTAAGAACATTGGATTTGCCGCTGAGTTGTTGTCGCATAATGGAATCTCGAATATCGAAGACCCCACCGGCTGGACAGTGTTCCAGAATTGTGTTGTTCCCAGCTCTGCAATCCGTTGGGATGGAGTTTTCAACGGTAATATGAGTTGGCCACAGAATAGATTCCGTTGCATTGACGAAAATTGGCGGTTCACTCTCCATTGTTCTCATTGAACTTATATCGACTGGCCACCAGTCCGTGGAAGGCAACATCAAGATATCAGACGAAGGCCCTACTATGGCACAAAGAATGGCCAATACCACGAGTAGCAGTATGAACAAGCATCGCCGTGTTCGAAGACCTTTGATAAAAACGTTCACCCAAAGATTCCGACTAAAAGCAGAGCCGAGGGCGGTGATCTGAAAGCCCACCAGCACACTTCCCAGGGGAAGCCCCTTCCCCAAAAGAAGCTCATATTGCATGCAGTTGGCAGCGATGAGAGACAGGGATGCAGCGATGAGCATCTCCAGAATCTTTGCAGCGAATTGAAGGGCGTTGAGGCGGACATTCTGCTGTTGGATACCAGGGGGCTCCCAGTATCTCTCAGAAAGATTATAAAATAGCACTAATGCAGTAATGCAGAGGCCTGGAATATGGATGAGCAAGGCACGAGCAGCCTTCCATCTCTGGTGTTTGCAAGCTCGTTTGCGAATGGTCTCGGTTTTGGTGGATGCCATATATTTGATGCAGGCACATCGGCGGTATTCATCTCGGAACAGATTGAGAAATTGGAAAAATAGGGATTTGAGGGCTTCCCAAAAGAGGGGGGAGATGGAAAAGGCTCCCTTGGTAGGACCCAGCTCAAGGTATTTTGGTTTAGACCAGCCTTAACGTGCTGCATGTTGTTGTAAAGATGTTCGTTTCCATCGTGGCACTCCTGTTAAAATATAATCTAGGACCATCTTGGATAACTTCTTGGGGCTGAGAATTGCGCGCGACTGGGCTTCAACAAAACAGAATAGGATTCCTCATTGCCCACTTGGAGGGCGTTCTCTCATTTGTATGGCCATCGAGTTTGCGTAATTTCATGTTGTGCGACCGTATCAATTCAATCAGAAAGTTCTGCGAAAGCCACGATTTATTTCAAGCTTTGGGAGGAGCAAGGCTGGAACGCGGGTCGAAATCTGACGTGTGAAATATATTTATGTACCTGGTACGGAGTATGGAGGTTGGAGAGAGAAGAGGTCTGGGGGGGCGGGCCGCATGAGGCTGATTTGAATTCTTGGCGCGCCTCAATTAGATATTGGCAAACCAAAACTCCCACCACCTTTCAGTTCTTGAACACAACCAAAGTTTTCCTCGGCGACTTTGAGACAAATATGAAAGTCTCAAATGTCTTCGTCGACCGGTGACCAGCAGCCGGTGAAGCTTTCTCTTCCACTGGTATGCGTCCCCTCCCCTGCCCCTCTGCCTGGAAAACTACTAACCGTACTAGAAATATCAACAAGAACTATTCCAAGAGCTCCGCCAGAAAGATGAACTCGTAGTAATTGCCCGTGGCCTCGGTCTCCTTCGACTCGTAACGAACCTCCTCCATTCCTACGATGCCGCCGGGAACAACCTGATTCTGCTCGTTGGAGCAGACGACCGAGAAAATGGCTGGATTGGTGAGGCGCTGGCAGAACATGCTGCCATCAGCATGGCACCCAAATGTCGCGGACTCAGCGTCGTCAATACGGACCTGATGAGCGTTGGTACGAGGGAGAAAATGTATGCGCATGGCGGAATATTCAGTATCACGTCGAGAATTCTAGTGGTGGATCTTTTAACCAGCCTCTTGAATCCAGAAACCATAACTGGACTGGTTGTTCTACATGCAGACAAGATTGTGGCAACTTCTTTGGAGGCCTTTATTCTGCGGATATACAGGCAGAAGAACAAAGTTGGGTTTCTCAAGGCGTTTTCCGATAACCCGGAACCTTTTACTACGGGATTCGCCCCCTTGTCTACCATGATGAGGAACATCTTTCTACGCAATGTCACTCTATGGCCGCGATTTCAAGTGATGGTAGCTCAATCATTGGAAGGGAAGAAAAAGGCGGAAGTCATTGAATTGGAAGTCCCAATGTCTGACTCTATGCGCAACATACAAAACGCCATCATGGAATGCGTCGAAATAAGCATCGGAGAGCTCAAGAAAGGAAATTCGGGCCTGGAAATGGAAGACTGGAATGTCGACAGTGCCCTTCACAAGCAGTTTGATATGGTTGTGCGAAGGCAGCTGGACCCAGTCTGGCATAGAGTGAGCTGGAAAACGAAGCAAATTGTCAATGATCTTACGGTCCTTCGAGGCATGCTCCGTAATCTTCTTACATATGATGCTGTTTCCTTTAATCGACATCTCGATACAATTTTAGCAGCACATTCTCCTCCGCCAGGTTCTACCAGGCAAAATCAATCCCCGTGGTTGTTTCTAGATGCTGCCCATACCATTTTTGATACTGCAAAGAGACGCGTTTACACGGGCAAGGCACCTAAACCAGGATCAGATGATATTGATGCTCTACGACCTGTTCTCGAGGAACAACCCAAGTGGGCAGTTTTGGCAGAGGTCATGGAAGAAATCGATCGAGATCTCTATTTCAGTCCTCCGGTCCGGGACGATTCCAATGGCACTATTTTGATTATGTGTACGGATAATTTCCAATGTCGTCAACTGCGAGAATATCTGCAGACCATGCATGTGCGACCCGACATTGAGTCCACCGACCAAGAAAACGACGGAGACGAAGACAAAGAGAAAGAAACGGAAAATGAGCCATCAGCCTCATATATGATGAGAAAGAAACTTCGAGAATATCTAGGCTGGAAAGATCAGTTCAAATTGATTAGCGCAGCGTTATTCTCAGAGAATAAAAATGCTCTGAGTGGCACTACAAGCATCAAAGGTGGGTCCAATAACTTCAGGGGAAAGCCACCTGCAAATAAAAGACGAAGGGTCAGGGGAGGAGGTAATGCTGGATCTGCACCAACGCGAGCAACAAATGGTAGCATTCTCGCATCTGAAGACAAACCTCTCGAGGTTGCCAGCTTAGTTGCCGAAATCAGGCCTACAGAAAATGAGGCGGCTCAGAAAGAGGACATAGTAGCTGATCCGTTGGAAAATATGGACGATTACTATCAACTCTACGAAATGAAGGATCTTGTCGTCATCCACGCCTTCGATGGAGATATGGATGAGCACATTCTCGAAGAAGTCAAACCAAAATACATAATCATGTACGAGCCAGATACTGCGTTTGTTCGACGAATCGAGGTTTACCGGTCTTCACATAATGACCGCAATGTCAAGGTCTACTTTCTTTACTATGGTGGCTCAGTTGAAGAGCAAAGATATCTCTCTTCTGTTCGTCGGGAAAAGGACGCTTTCACGAAACTCATCAAGGAGAAGTCGTCGATGGCTCTCACACTTACAACCGATGCCCACGGAATCGAAGATCCACAGGAAGCGTTCTTACGAACTGTTAATACCCGAATTGCAGGAGGCGGTCGTTTAGCAGCTACAGCCCAACCTCCACGAGTGGTTGTCGATGTCCGAGAGTTTCGATCATCTCTCCCCTCGCTTCTTCACGGTCGCTCAATGGTAGTAGTTCCTTGTATGCTTACAGTTGGAGATTACATTCTCTCGCCCAACATCTGTGTGGAACGAAAATCCATCAAGGATCTCATCTCCTCCTTTAAAGACGGACGTCTGTACACCCAAGCCGAAACCATGTTCCAACATTACAAAAGCCCCATGTTGCTCATTGAATTCGATCAGAATAAATCTTTCACTCTGGAACCATTTGCGGATCTTTCGGGGTCTTTGACTTCAACTTCCAATACCCCAAACGCGTCTTCAGACCTCCAGTCCAAACTAGTGTTATTGACACTTGCTTTCCCAAAGTTACGCATCATCTGGTCTTCGTCTCCCTATCAAACGGCGGAAATTTTTGAATCATTGAAAACTCAAGAGGCAGAACCGGATCCTGTTCAGGCTGTGCGAATTGGGTTAGAAGGGGGACAGAGAGCCGAGGAGCAGGCTTTCAATCGTGAACCTCAAGACATGTTGAGAGTTGTTCCTGGGGTTACAGGGAAAAACTTGCCAAATTTGGTGAGGGCTGTTGGTAGTTTGAGGGAGGTTGCTGGGATGGAGGTTGGGGAGTTGGAACCGATTGTGGGCGTTGAAGCGGGGAGGAAGATTCATCGGTTCTTTAACAAGAATGTACTAGATGGCTAAGTTTGCCTGTATACAAGTATAATTTGCGATTCCTGTGCCTGGGTGTGAGTGACAGTGAGATTGGTCAAGAGAGATTTTTGACGTCCGGTTCTTGAGACATATTAGATGTGATAACCACTGTCGTGATTTTTCTTATTGAACATCTCCCTATGTTTCTATACGGAATGCTATTCCAGTTTTCAGGGGGAGTTCCCCCGCGTGCCCCGCCCCCGCATGATTGATTGCAGGGCAGGGTGAGGGCAAGGGTGAACGGGTTCGCTTTCCAGCGGCTTATCCTCCACCCAATGTGGAGTCCAACGCAGTGTTTCCCTCTTCACTACCCAAAATGACTTCTGAAGGGGCTCATTGTCGCTTCTCCTTTCCATTCCAACCTCCAAGAATTGCAAAATGAAGCTACCAATCCCCCGATCAGTGTCTCTTCGTCCCTCTATACCCCTCCCTCTTCCTAGAACCATCCCAAGGGACACGAGAAGATGGTCTTCCTCTTTGTCACAAAAAGCCGGAGCAGCAGGGTAACTATTGCACTTCATTCCCGACGGAATGATGCTAACTTCAGAATAGAGTCTGCTTTCCCGGTGCAGTAAATAGTAAATTCACAAATGCCCTCTCCTTCGAGAACCCCGCAACCTACCCCGCGATCCCCACATACCGATGTACATCCCCAGACGGCGACATAATCGACACGGCCGTAACCCCTCCTCCCGATTCCCTAGCCCTCGAAATGTACAATAGCATGTTATCAGTGTCCATAATGGACGTAATCATGTTCGATGCTCAGCGACAGGGACGATTGAGCTTCTACATGACTGGGCAGGGCGAGGAGGGAACATGTGTGGGTTCTGCGAGTGCGTTGGAGAAGGGAGATGTGATTTTTACGCAGTATAGAGAGGCGGGTGTGTTGTTTCAGAGGGGCTTTAGATTTGAGGATTTCATGGCGCAGTTGTTTGCTAATAAGAATGATTTGGGGTGTGGGAGGAATATGCCGGTGCATTATGGGAGTAGGAAGCTGAATATTGTATGTCTACTATTCCGTTTCCCGTCTTCTGTGGGAATTATATATATAGAAGGTATACTGATGATTACAAGCACACAGTTACGTCACCTCTCGCAACACAATTACCACAAGCAGCCGGTGCTGCATACGCCCTCAAAATGCAACACCGCCAAAACCCCTCCTCCCCTCAAAAAGTAGTAGCCTGCTACTTCGGCGAAGGAGCAGCCTCAGAAGGCGATTTTCACGCCGCCCTCAACATAGCAGCAACCCGGTCCTGTCCCGTAATATTCATCTGCCGAAACAACGGCTACGCAATCAGTACTCCAACCCTCGAACAATACCGAGGCGACGGAATTGCAAGTCGAGGAACAGGATATGGAATAGACACCATTCGCGTAGATGGAAACGACATCTGGGCCGTCCGAGAAGTCACAAAACGAGCCAGAGAATTAGCATTAAAAGATGGCGGGAGGCCAGTTCTAATTGAAGCTATGTCTTACCGTATATCCCACCATTCTACATCCGATGATTCTTTCGCCTATCGCGCTCGCGTGGAAGTCGAAGATTGGAAGCGAAGAGATAATCCTATCACGCGATTACGGAAATATTTAGAGAAGAAAGATCTTTGGAATGATGACAAGGAAGCCGCAGCTAGAAAGAGGATTCGTGGGGAGGTACTGAAGGCATTTAGTGAGGCGGAACGGGAGAAGAAACCTAGTTTACGGATGATGTTTGAGGATGTCTATCAGGAGATTACGCCGGAGATTCGGGCGCAGATGGGGGAGCTGAAGGATGTGCTTGATCGGTATCCGGAGGAGTATGATTTTGAGGAGTTTGAGGGCGGGAAGGAGACTTTGGTTGAGTGAGGGAGGGGAAGAGGGCGTTTATGATACCACGAGATAGATGAATTAGAATGAGAAGCGATTCTAGGCGCTGTTGTTCCCTGTCTTTTTTGTGCTAGTGCTTGACCTCTCGGGTTTAACTGACGTTTTATTTGGATAACGGTGTGTATTCCCTTTTCAGAAGTCCCTTTAGCCTTTCCAAGTCAAAGCGTTCCGTCGAGAATCCAACTTGGGAGTTGGGTGGCTTTTTTCTAAGGTTATACGGCTGGGGCTCTTTTAGCAGCTCACCCCTGCTTGGCAGCTTAGCTATAATTCTTTTCTTATCTATATCTACTGGCTTACCCGCACTTGCCAGCTTACCAGCCAAGCACCAGTTTTTCGCTAACCCCTTTTCTGGCCCCCTAACTTTTGGCAGCTTATCCGTTACATGCGAGATACTCACCATCAGCTTACCAGATAACTATTAACTCACCTATAACAATTCTCAATTTTAGCCCCCACCCCTAAATATTCAACTGTAGCTGGCTCCTCTGCCGCATCTGGTTTTGGCACCCAAATATTGTCCTTAGAAAATCCGTCTGTACTACTACCTTTCACAGGGGGGAAAGAATAGATTTGCCAAGTTGGCAGACACGAATTGATCTTGTTGTCGGGAATAATAGCTGTAACATAGATTATCACGGTTTTGTTGTGAGTGGTTACAGTTTACGAAATAGACGAAAGTCCCAAATGCATAAACTGCGCCTTATCAAAACCTCAACTTCCTTTCTCCCAAACTCAACTCCAATGTTCCAACCCACATTTCAAACCCCCTTCCTCCCATCCCCCAACCCCAAGCAAAATCAATTAACAGCTTTATTCTTTTTCTCATTTTGACCCCAACCCACCTCCCTTCTCTCCCTACTATCCTCCTCCTTCCCAGAACCCTCCTCCTTACCCTCCTCCCACTCAATACCCATACTCTTCTCAAGATTATCCTCCATAAGATTAACCATCTCCTCCCTCCTAGCATCCACGCCTCTCGTCTCCGTCTGCCTTGTTCGTTTGCCGCGTTTCAATCTATTCTCGATCGCCGGGATGACAGTTGGTGTCCAATTATATCGACGGCGGCGACAGTAGTCGCACCAGTCGCCGTTGTCGACGGTGGGGGTTCGCCATGGTGGTTTGGGGGATTCCCAGCGGTCTGGCTCAGTTGTTTTGTTTGGGCAGTTCTGGGGGAGTTGTTAGGTGATTGGGTACCGAGTGGTATTGTAGTCATGGAGAATTGGAGGACATGTTGAAATGGTATAGAGTGAATTGGGGGAGGGGGGGAAGAGGTTATGTAGCACTTACGGAGCCTGAAAGGTTTTTGTTTTGGTTATTGGCTTCTCCTTTTGTGGCTTCGTTGCAGAGAAACCATATGTAGCCTTGGTTGTTTTCTCCGTGGCAATTGGAGTTGAAGGAGTGTGGACTTGGAAGTTGCTTCTTTCTTTTGTGCTCTCTGTTGAATCAGATGGAATAATACTGAAGTCGTAGAAGGGTACTATTTTTGGCTATGTTAGGCAGTACGACCAAGCAAACGGGCCATTTGTAAGTGCTCAGTAGTTGAAGAAGTGAATAACGCGAGGAATATTGCTCTCTACTTGCCTCGACGCAAGCTAGAGTGAAATGGCCCTACTAGTGAACGAGTTGAGACTACTTTCACCGAATAGCTAACAGCTAACTCCTCTTCGACGCTGCGCAGTAAAACGTTGAACATTGTACGATAATTCGAGCCGCCCCCCGCAAATATCACTTTTAACCCTCCTTGGAACAAATTCTCATAATCAAACCCCCCTATTAGAATCCTTACCCCCCTTAATGAAGCCAGTGATCTCGTGTAGTTAAGCGACGATATCTCCCCCAAATACAACCTGGAAATAGCCTCCACGCACGATAAATAATATTTGCTGTCTAAGCTTGCACCTAGCTAAATCAAAAAAGCAGCGTTAGCCACAAAACTAACATGTCCTTACTTTTAAAGTCGATTCCAAAGAATTGGCATTCGATAGACTGCTAAGCTAGCTACTTGAAAGTCCACTATCAGATCACTAGGCGACGACAACTCGTTTCAGCTTCCTTTCACCTCGTACAAAAATGATTTCTCGCGGGACCTTAGGTAGAGACCTTCACGGACAATATAACCGGGGTGAAAGTGCTCTAGAAGCCTCTTTTTATTCTTAATTTGCTCTTGAATTTACCACAAAACCGTTGAAATTGCTACTTTTTATGATTATTCTCTCTTTTTTAGTCTCTTTTTTACCCCTAAACTCACTCCAAAAACGTCAAATTCAAGCCTCAAATCACGATGTTATCGGTTATTGTCACTTTTATGACGAAAAAAATCGTATTGTTGAGATATATATCGGTGTATTTATCGTATCGGTGCCTAAGTCTGTTTGCAAGATAAAATAAAACTCCCACCCCCAGTTATTCAATCCCCCTCCCTTCACAGTCAAACTTCTCCAAAGAAGACATAAAAGTATAGCGACTGCCAAAAAACTCAACTGAAAGGTAAACGACAGGAAAGAATATCGTAAATTGTAGAAGACTCTAGAAAACTATTAGACCACGTTCAAGTTGCATTTAAATAACGTACCTGAATAATCAAAAACCAAGCTGCTAGAACAAACCGCCGAAATCACCCCTCTCTCGTCTCCAGAATCCATTTCCAAGAGTCGAATTTGTCTCCATTCCTCCATTGCCTCATCTTTGTACTTTTGCAGTAGAGATACTAGCCCACAATGTCCCATTAGTCTGGCGTCTTTAAGTGCATGGCCATAACGTTCATTGAGGGGAAGATGTGAGTCTGCACCGGCGTTAATCAGGAATTGAACCATATCTAGCCTTCCGTAAAGAGCAGCCATCTGTAGTGCAGAGATCCGTCCACGAGTAGAGCTCTGGGGGTTGATATCCGCGCCGTTGGCTATCAGAACCTCTGCGATTTTGATATGACCCTTTTGTGCTGCAGATTTAAGTGCCGTATTAGCGTATCTTTTTTCCCCAACAACATTAACTCCAGCACCATTGTCCAAAAGGAGTCCCACGAAATCCATATTGCCTGCCCTGGCAGCGTAGGCGAGTGCTGACATGCCATTTCTCGAAAGTTCGTCAACGTCCGCTACTAACATCAAACGTTTAACTATGGCAAGAAGCTTGTGATCTTTGACCCCGCAATTTCCTTGAACTACACACTGCAACAAGGTGAACTCAGACTCAACTGATCTTGGGAAAGTGATATCAGCGCCGTGATCTATAAGAAGCTCGGCGATTTCGACCTCGGTTTCATGCAGACAGCATCGTAATGGTGTCGACCAGTTGGAAGCTTTTAAGAGCCTGTTTGGATTATATTATTTAATTCGTATTATTTAGCGTATTATTTAGGTATTATTTAAGGATATTATTTAAATTCTAAATAATTCTTAAAAGTAGTGCAGGTGTTTAGATTAAGTTATTATATAAATTATTATTTAAAAAATTTAAGGGTTAATATTAATCCGTTCTATAAGAGACCTCTACAACCCTTCTTAATTCACCCTCCTTTAAAAATATATATAAGCGCTTATCTTCTACTATACTAATTTACTTTTAACACCTACTACTACTATAACTACTCTACTAACTACTACAGGACCTCCTATATTAGAATCAGCATCTAAGGATCTTTCTACTCTTAAGGAAGTTACTTAAACTTAACTAAATATATAATCTAATACAAGTACTAAGTATAAGCGTACACGCGTACTAAACAAAGCCTAAAAGAGACAACTATATAAGGCTAAAGCTTCTACTACAACCTCCTCTACTAACGATATATCTATTAATCCTAAGCTTCTTCTACTCGATACTTCTACGCCTACTCTAAACTCTAAGCTACTAGCTAAGCCGTGTATATAATAGACAAGTGAAATGGAAAAGACTCTTATTATTAAAGGTTATATATAATTTATAGAGAGAAAAGGTACTAATATAGGTAATTAGAAGCCTAAGAGATAGAATACTCTTATTACCTCTATCTAAGAAGCCTACTAAAAGCTAGGACTTATAGTAGAGCTTAGGTATATATATAATAAATAAGAAGAGATTAAGAAGTATTAGAAGACATAGAGTGTTTTAGAGTATACTTCTAGTATAGAATAAAGTAAGAAGAAGGAATTATATAAGCGAACTAATAATATTTAGTAAATACTTAAGTAAGTAAGTCTCTTTATTTTATCTCTTCTTCTTTCTTTTATTCTAATAACTCTTTAGACTTATTCTAAGATTAGTTAGTATAAATACTATATACTTTCGAACTACGCTAAGTTATAAGAAATTCTTAAAGGAGTATATACTATAGAAGTAGAGGCTATTACTAGTACTAAACCTCTACCTTATATAAAAGCTATAAAGGAGAAGAGAGATAGCGAGACCTCTAAGTCTAAAGAAGATAATAATACTATAAAACCTCTACTAAAGAAGCGAAGCTATATAACTATTATACTAAAGTTTAATCTAAATACTCTACTTATAGAAATCATAGAGGAGTTAAAGTCTTAGTAAGAGGCCCGGGAGGTATAGGAAGTAAGAGAAATTAAGGCTTTAAAGTTATACTAGGAAAAGGCTTATAATTTACTTTTAAGAGACTTTTAGAATTAGTTAACTATAGATTAATTAGTAAACGCTTTTATAGTTATAGAAAGTAAGGTAAAGGTAAGGAGTTTTATTTTAATACTAGAAGAAGAGAAGAGAGATAGATAGCTTAAGCTTTAGAATAGAGTTAGAGAGTTTATATAGCTAGAAACTTTATAGTTTTATACTCTAATCTAGTAGAATACTATACTTTATATAGTATACCTTATAATCTACCTATATCTTCTTAGCTATTCTATCTCTTAATCTATCTATCTTCTTTAAGGGTTTACTATTAACTAGTATAGTAGATAGAGTAATTACATCCTTAACTTCTAGATTATCTACCTCTTATATAAGTAGAATATCTACCTTAATTCCTTC
>LKTO01000483.1:0-38475 GCA_001399465.1 Hymenoscyphus scutula | reverse complement strand
TTCTACTATACTAGACTCTATATATAGTATTAGTATTATATATTTAGTAAGTCTTTCTATAATAACTAGGATTAAGTTATATTTAACTTCTGTTATTAGGTCTCTAGATTTTAGTAGTTTAATAATAAAATCCTAGGAGACTAATTTCTAAGGTGTCTATAGAATAGAAGTAGTACCTATCTATCTATATAGTAGCTAGTATAAAGCCTTATTCTAGGTATAGGTATTATACTCCTTTATTACGTCCTTAACAATTACTAGTAGATAGTCTATAAAGTAGTGTTATTTAATTTACTAAGTAGTCCTTCTTATTCCTTAATAACTATAAGTAAGTACTAAATAGTACTCGCTAATAAACTACTTTATATATTCTTTTAGAACCTATAATTTCCTATTATAGTACTAGTTCTTTCCTTTATATATGTCCTAGATCACGTCTAGCTATAGATCTACTGTCTATATAGCTATAATTTAATAAATTATTAGAGCTAAGTCTCTATTAGATAGCTCTTTTAATATTACTAGTCTTATATATTCTCTAGCTTCTTCGTAGCCTAGTTTATAACTAAGAGTATCTACTCTTAGGTTTATTGTTTCTATAACGTGTCGGATAACTATATTATAGTACAATAGAGTTTCTAACTATCTAGTAAGGCGCTTACTTGTAAGTTCTTTAGTAGTAATAAAGGTTTAAAGATTAGCGTAATTAGTAAGAACTGTTACCTAATACTTTATTCCTTAGAGGTAGATTTTCTAATGTTCTAAAGTAAAGACTATAGTAAGTAGTTTCTTCTTAAATATAGTATAGTTCTACTATACTAGGTCTAGCGTTCTAGAGTAGTAGGCTATAGGTATTAATTTTCTGTTCTTGTCTAGTTATAGATATATAGTATCTATTACTATACTTGATAAGTCTATTTCTATAGTACTTAGTTTCTCTAGATTATAGCTATATAGGATAGGTTCCTTAGTAAAGTGTTTCTTTATTATCTAAAAGGCTATCTCTATAATCTCGTCTTATATAAAAGGTACTCCTTTATATATAAGGTTTATTATTAGTTTTAATATTCTAGCGTAGTCTACTATAAACTAATAGTAGAAGTTAGCGAATCTCTAGAAGTATTAAATATCTTTAACGTTTTTTAGTAATTCCTAGTTAATAACGTCTCTTATCTTATCTAGGTTAATTTCTATTCTCTCTAGAGATATTATCTAGCCTAGGAACTTAGTACAAGTTACTCTAAACTTATATTTTAATAACTTAAGATAAGAGTTTACTATATCGAGTCTTTTTATAACCTTATATATATAGCTCTTATGTTCTTCTACTTTATCTAAGTAGATTAGAATATTACCTAGGTAATAAATAACCGTTACCTCTAGAAGACCTTCTAGAATGTTATTATTCTACCTCTAGTAGGTTACTAGCGTAGTAGCTAATCTAAATAGTATTACTATATACTTATAGAGTTCTAAGGGTAATCTAAAAGTAGTTTTCTACTTGTTGCCTACCTTAATTCTAATTAAGGTATAAGTGTTCTATTAGTTAAGTTTTATAAATATCTTAGTAGAGCTAATTCTATCTAGTAGATATTATTCTTCTAGTAGTAGGTAAGCGTTCTTAATCGTTATATTATTTACATCTTAGTAGTTAACATAGACTTAACCTGTTAGGTCGTTCTTTTTACTAACGACTAGTATGTTTAATAGAATAGATAATTTAGATCTCTAAATATAACCCTTCTTTAAACCTTCGACGATATAGCTTTTAAAGTATTATAGCTTAATCTAACTATAAGGCTATATTTTCTATTTCTTAAGGTTATAACTCTCTTTTAATTTAATCTTATAATCCTACGAATAATGTTCTAGTAGAGCTTATAAGTTCTCTAGGTTCTTGAACAATTCCGCGAATTCTCTATACTATATAGGTATAACGTTATTAGCTTTCTTACTAACCTATAGAGAACCCTTAGTAAGGTGTTCTAGCGCCTTAGAAGAGGTGGCGCTAACCTTGTTCTAGCTATATAGTTAAGGCTATAATCCTTCGTAGTTATATTAGCTAAAAGTTATTATTTAGGCTTTCTAGTTAATATCTAGATTATATTCTCTAATCTATAGTATACTAAGTATTATATCTTAGCTTCTAATTACTATAATATTAAATTATATATCTAAGTAGTATCCTTTAATAGTAATTTATATTAGAATAGTTTACTAATTAATATTTCTGTTTTAATATACTATATCTATTCTATTAACTATACCTAGGTAGTATAGTCCTGTCTTCTTAATAGAGACGTTTAGCCTCTTTAGTACTAATAGAGATAGGAAGTTGCCTATCGCTCCTAAGTTAATTATAACTTAGAGTTCCTATCCTCTAATTCTCATAGTTATTATTAACTAGTAGTCTTCTAACATAGTATAGATTTCCCGTCTATTAATATAGACTACGAAACTACGCTCTCTTCTACTAATTTCCCTTCTCTAAGGATCATCCTTCTAGAGGTAGAGTATTACTTACTAGGAGTCGCTCTCTGTTACTCCATAGACCATTTACTATTCTATTATTCAGCTGTAGTTAGGTTTGTTACTAGTAAACCATTTCTCTAATTCCTAGTCTAATGTAGGTTTTAGGTAGTAACGCTACTATATAATTATATCTCCTAATATAACTTCTAGGGCCTAGTGTTCTTCTACTTATAGTTAGGTAAAAGGTTAATCTCTTTCCCTCTATAACTTAAGAGTAGACTTGAAGATATTCTCTATTACCTGTATGTTTAGTTTTCCTTCTATAGTATCTAGGTTACTTTTAAGATTTCTAAAGATAATACTTATTAGAAGGTTATTCTAAACTTAAAATCGTTCTAGTGCTTCTAGAGCTTACTCTCTAGTTATATAAGAGGCTTAAAAGTCTAACTTGTTTCTATTAAGGTCTACCTATTAGTTACTATATTTAAAACATTCTATAAATACCTATATTTCTTCTACTTAAGGGTTGTCTTCCTAGTTATTCCCTTAACTAGATATGTCTAATAATTCTAATAATAAGTCTAATAATAAATCCTCTATCTCTACTTTATATTATAGAGGCAGATTATACTCTAATTTAGACTATTCCTTATAGTATTATTCAAGGATAGAATTCTCTCTATCCTCTACTTATGTTCTATATCCTTAAGCTTCTAGCTCTTTATTAGATAGGTTAAATCTCTTAAGTAATACTATTTCCTTCTTAGTTATAGTAAACGCTTAATACTTTCCTAAAGAATTAGCCTTCTTACGACAGTCACTTACTCTATAGCTAGTCAGGCTATATAAAAAGTAGAGGTTCTACTCGCGTCGTCGGTTTCGTTCCTTCTAGGAGAGCCCTAGCCTCCTACCCTGTTATTACTTTAGCTAGAAGGGTTTTCGTATAGTAGCGTCGAGTTATATAGGATCCTTGTAATCTCTTTAGTAGCTACCCTTTAAGGCTCGATGTTTATAGCTACTCTTCTTTTCTAGAGTTCGTTCGTAATTACAATTGTCAATTTTAATAGCTTTGTTAGTTAATAGATTTAACGTGTTAGAGAAATCGTTCCTAGCTAGCTTATCCTTTACACTATCCTTAAGTCCTTAGTAGAACTGCTCTCTTAGAGCTTCGTTGTTCTAGCCTATATATGTAGAGTATTATTAAAACTATAACATATACTTAGCTACAGATCCTTTTTACCTTAAGGCATATAGCGTATAAACTGCTTTCTTCTTTATATCTATATCCTTAAATACTTAGTTTATTCCTAACTTAAATCCTTTAACATTCCTAAACAAATCCTTTGTTTAGTCTATTATAGTAGTAGAGACTTTTCCATCGGTTATCCGATTGGCCTAGAAATCTTCTAGGTGAGGTTCTATCTAGTTATAGGCTACTCCTTCTAGTTATATAGTGATCTAGATGACTTAGTCTATCTTATAGGTAAACTAACTAGTATAGAAGGAGAGATACATAGATACCTTTATAAGGAACTCTACGAGTTTCTTAGGCGATCTATCGAATGGTTTCAGAAGAGGGATTTTAACTTCCTCTCAAGTGGTGATAGTTAGCGCCACGGTTGGTGTAGGTGGGGTTACCACCGGTGTACGTAGGTTTGATGAAGTGGCTGACATCGTGTTGATTAACTTCTAAGCTTAGGTGCTCAAAGTGTGACGATTCTCAAACTAACTAGCTAAGGTACTGAGTATCGCTGGGTTTTGTTCTTGCAAAGAGGTACAATTAATGTCTAGGTGTTTACTCGGAGGTAAACTCGTTACTTAACTACAAAGCTGTCAAGGTAGTGATAACAATGTAATATTGAGTTGAGCACGAAGCTCCTATCTAATGGCAGACGTGCCAGTCTTACATAGAACCTTCGTTCCCTGCTAGAGTCCCTCGCTTAAGAGGACTACCTATGTTAGAGTCCCTCGCTTAAAGGGAGTCCTAAATATTAAGGACTCCAATGGCCCCCAAGGACTCCATCACGTGAGGACTCTATCACGTGATCCGTACTAACATAATGAGATCCTGCACTAATGGCTTAATGCTGTACTAGTGCTTTACCAAGGGTTTATATACAAATAGTGTTCTAACCTGTCAGGACGCCGCCTGGTCTTCACTTATCACGTGTTAGCACGTGGTTCGTGACACTCTAGTAGAAGGATTCTAGCTTTCGTTATACTCTTTCCTTAGCTTATAGGTCTCTAAACATAAACTCTATATAGTCTAGAAAGTTGTTACTATTAGCTAGTTCTAGCTTACCTTATTCTTATACTTATACTTCTATTCTATAGAGCGCCTTACTCTATAATAATCTATTAAGTACCTAAAACTTAATATATTCTATATATCTATAATAGTTAACTTTAATTTTAGCTTATACCTGTTATAACTAAGCTTCTAGCTTATCTAATTCTCTATAGAATTCTAGTAGTAGAGAAAGTGATTTTCTAGGTTTATTATCGTTATAGACTAACTATATATAAGCTTCCTCGTTTGTAAACTATAGTCTTTCGTTCTCTTAAGTAGTTAATAACTAACTTTACTACTCTTAAACGTACTATAAGAACCAGGCAGGTAGCTTATTTAGTATACCGCCTTCCTATAGTTCTTCTATTATCCGTGACTTTCGTAAATGTCGTTAAATAGCTCGTGAGTTCTAGTATTACCGTAAAGGCTCGTGAGTTCTAGTGTTACTATAAAGGCCCTTGTATTCTAGTGTTATCGTAAAGGCTCTTGAGTTCTAGTGTTACTATAAATAGCTCTTATGTTCTAGTGTTACCTGTAAAGGCTCGTTGTTCTAGTATTACTATAAAGGCTCGTTGTTGTTTTAAGAGTCGTTTCTAATATTAGAGCTTATAGCAAGTACTTTGAATTAAACTATAGAGGCTGTCTATGTATAAGAAGAAACGACTATCCTTTCTAATATAGAGTTCTTACTAGCTTATATACCTGTTCTATCTATTCTAGAAAGTTCTACTAAGCTTAATTATAAAGTACTATAGAATATTATTAACTAAGGTCGCGTAAATACATCGCTAGAATACTCTAAGATTCACTCTATAGATATAACCCTTAACAGTTACTATAAGAGAATAGAGACCTAAGTTATAAAAAGAAGAGTAGTAGTAGAAATAAGACTTAAATATAAGATTTAAAGCCTTAAATACTCTATCTAGTCTTTAGATCTTAGCTCTATTAAGACTATTTAGAATATAATTAAGTAGAGAGTAAGAAGAAGAGCTTAGAGAATATTAAAGAAGCTAAAGACTATCTTATAAGAAGAATAGAATAAGATAATAATAAAGAAGATAAGAAGAAGATTTCTTAAAATATCTTAAAGACTTACTAGAAATAATAATTAAGAGTAAATTATAGTAGATATATCTTAAATAAGTATTAAAAATTAAGAAATTATAATTATTTTTTATATATAGACTATATTATATTAATATCTAGTAGACCTAATATATAAGCTAGTTATTTTCTTCTATATTTTTATAAGACTTAAATTTTAGTCTCGATTACTTAGTAGTTTCTTCTAGTATTCTTCTATATATCTTAGAGAATCTTAGATTATTTTTATACTCTTTTCTAATTATTCTATTATTATTTCTACTCTTTTTAGCTCTAATAAGCTTTTATTATTTTATATTATATTATTCTTAATTCGAAATCTAACTAAATATATAAAAGAGTATTTAGCTATAGCTTACTCTACTTTAAGAATAAAAGTAATTTATATATTAACTTTATTTTATACTAACTATTCTAAGATTCTTTTAAGATAGTTTTAAAAGCTAAAAAATTTCTAACTAGCTATTAAAGTAATTCTTAAAGTAGTAGATTATTAAAGAATAGCTTACTCTAGAGATTACTTTTAGAAAGTAAGATATTACTTAATAGTCTTAAGAACTAGAATTATATATAGTTAATTATAAGTTAAAACTCTCTTAAAATTTTCTTAGAATAGTCTTAGATAAGTTAAGCTTTAAGTAGAGAGATATATAGATCTAAGAAGATTCTTAGTATAGCTTATAAAGGCTTAACCTTAATATTATAATTATATATATTTAAGAATTAGTTAATTTAGCGAAATTTAACTTATAGTAGACTAGCGAGAATAAGTATTATATCTTTCTTATATATTTAGAGTAGAATAGTAAACTACTAGATTATATATAGTTAAGGCTATACTATTAGATTCTAGAACGATCTTAGAGATAGCTCTAAAACGATTCTAGAATAGTCTAAATAATTTAGATAGTACTCTTTCTATTAATTATTTTTATTTAGAAATAGTCTTAATTTTAGAGACTAAGAGGAATAGTTTAAGTATTTTAAATTATATAAATAATTAGACTATAAACTAAACATCTATAGATAATCTAAATCTTATATATAGTTCTATTTTAGAATGCCGCGAAATACAACTATCTCTCGAACTCTCTCTTTTTCTTTTAGGTAAGCTATAAGTAATCTAGGATGGAATTAAGAGCTAGAGGTTTTCTAGATGAGCTATAAGTAATCTAGAATAGAATTAAGAGCTAGAGGTTTTCTAGATGAGCTATAAAGTATAGATAAGCTAAACAAGTAATAGAACGATTATTTAGTACTTAACGACTTGATAAGGGTTAAGGTTAAGTTTATATCACTCTAGACAAATGCTAAATGCTCTCGCCTTGCTATGATGTGATAGTGAAAGCGGGAAGCGCCTCTTAAATTCTGTAGCAGCTTTCCTAGCTTATTTATTGTTCTAGCTTTCTATGTAAATTATCTTGATATTTTGTGAAATCTCAAGACTAATACAAATGGACCGAGCATCCAAGTCCCATTGTCCCGGAGCACTAAAGTGATATACAGAGTTTCGGGTTTTACGGTTGCTTATACTGCCTATCGAACGGAAATGAACCAACTCTTCGCATCTAATTAAGACTACCTCAGGGCTAAGTTCAACTTCTTAGTTTGGTGAGATCACGGTCCTGCTTTTGATTAACATCTCAAAGGTATAATAACCAAGGAAACCCTATAAACAAACAATCTATCATAAGATCTATTAGACTTTGCTCGCACCTTTACAACTGAGCAACAACGCTCTCTTCTGCCTTTTCCCATGCCACCCTCTTTCTTGCCCTCTCGTTTTCCCTCTGCCACATCCCAATTCTCACAAGATGCGCCTTGTCAAAATCCTCCCTCCACTTCTTCTCCCACTTCGGCAATTTTCTCCCCTTCCCATCCCTCGGCTGCCCTACCATCTCCCTAATCTCCTCAAAATACTCCTCAAATTTAGGATAAATAGCGGTAAAAGGCACTCCATCGCCCTTCTCAGCGATCCTATCTTCCTCCCATTTCAATCTTTCTTCAAGAGGAGGAAGTTCGTATCTCCCGGCAAGATAACGGGCCACGAGTACTGCTTGCCACTCAAATACCTTGAAGGTAAATCCAGCTGCAATTGCACCGACGAATACTAACGATGGCTCGTTGTTGGGGAATATGTGTTGGTAGAGATTTGGGAGGCGATTGTTGCGGATTGTTTTTGCGAGTGAGGGGAGGAAGGGAAGGGTCCAACTGTAGCCTGTGGCGAAGATTATGTGGTCGACTTTTTCTAATATCGTTCCGTCTTTGAAATGAACCGTTCGAATATCCTTTTCGATATCCGAAGTGACGTGTGTGATAGGTGGTCTCTTCAAAATATTAGGGTGTTGGAACGCGTAATCGTGGAAATAAGGATGGTATTTCCCTCGAACAACAGAGTGAACAGGTGCCTCAGCCAAATCCGCAAGGTTGAACGAGATATCCGGTCCAGAAATACTAGCCCCTACAACAACGACCCTTTTGTTCTTGTAGAACTCTGGTTTGCGATAGGCCTTGCTGTGTTGAACACTTCCCGGGAATTTACTCGCAAGATCGGAGAGTCCCTCAGTATGAGGAATAAAAGGAACATGATAATGTCCCGAAGCAACAAGCACAGCATCAAAACTCTCCCTCCACCATCTCTCCTCCTTCCCGCCTTCAAGTACCTGCCTCAACGTCAATATCCACCGTCCCCCCTCATCCTTCTCCACCAGCTCCACAAAAGTCCTATAACTCACCCACCCCTCATAACCCCTCCTCCTCACTAAGCCCTCCAGATACCCTTGCACCGCCTTCCAATGACGAAACGGCGAGTCGGGACCATGCCTTGCAATATTGAAATCCGTTCTCTCCCCCGGGAAGGGCTCCTGGGAGAATTCCATGGCTTGCGCATCGATGTTAGTTTCCAGCGTCGGGTAAATGGAGGTTTCGTCGAAGCGATACACCTCACTCCGGGGTATCACGGTGGGAAGAACATCAGGGATGTCAATTTCTTCTTCTGGGTTCCTGGTGGCAATTTTTTTGAGGTTAGGTAGTTGTTGAATGTGATCTTCTGGATCCTCAATCCTACACCAGAATTAAGAAAAAGTGATTTTTGGATGAGGAAAACGAACCAGCAGCCTCCAGACCTCTCCCTTCGCTCGAAAACACGGATTGTATCGAAGCATTGTTCTTGAGCTAGGGCATCGATAGATATAATACCCGCGGGGCCGCACCCGATAATTGCGACGGATTTCGTGGCTTTCATTTTGAATGAATTGATGTTCAGATTCCTTGTTTGGAGTTTTTCTCTTTCTAACACCCGACTATTTATCTGAGAGGCGGAATAACGTCGGTTTACTGGGCAAATTTCATGTACTTCGGGCTCTGGTGGGCTCTTTACGTAAAGACAGTGCAAAAATAGAGAAAAGATTTTAAGTTTCTGGTTTGTATTTTGCTAGCTGAGATGAGGCGATAATAGGCGTAATTCGCTCATACCTGCAGGAAGCTTTTTGTAGATCTAGACAGAGAGGTAAGAGGTGTAGCATGCCAAGAGTCAACCTTTGGAGTGCTTTCACACAACCATTGAACTTCTATATCTTTGCGCCCAAAGTCATCATGCTTGAAGTCATATCAACTGTAACAATTTTGTCCCGCATATCGCAGCAGTAAAGTGAGTTTAAGAAATAATATATCTGGGCTGGTAACAGACGAGCGACGCCATCCCTGGTCCAAGCTTCAACTGCCAGTCCCTTGCAAATAGTTATAGGAATTAATTAGTTCTTGAACCAAGTCCTTGGATAGATTCTGTAAATAAACCAGATAGTTGGCTACTTCGTTTGCATAGCGTTGTTCCGCAGGACCCCCATAACCTACTTCATTTTCCCGGGGATCAAAGGGCATCAGGGGATATACAAAAAATACAAGATCTCTAGGCAACACGTTTTAACAAAAGATTTCAACGATCCAGCCCCAATAAGGGTGTCGGCGTGTACTCCTAATTAAACCTCAGAATATACGAATGATCCCTCCCTGGTTTACATTGAGTATTAAATATCCCCAGATGCCAGTGCTTAGTTTTTGGTCATTTCGGACTCGTGAGAGGCACAATTTATTGACGATCCCTCAGGGTTCACATCGATTAACAAATACTCCTAGATGGGATAGGGTAGGAGATAAATATGGGGTAGATGTTATAGTTTACCGTCATTTCAGACGTTGCGTTGACCACCTGGCCACTCGAGCCAACGCTAATTTTTTTTATGGGAAGTAAAACCTTATTTGGAATGAGATTCGGGGGTTAGGTGATCAGGGTTATTCTTGAAATTCTGGGAGATGGGCAAGGACCTGGCAGGGGCCAGGAACGGAATATTCATTGGGCAAACAGCATTCTGAGAAAATTGCTGGCGCAATATCTGCCTACGCATTCCAAATAACTATTCTACCATCCACACCACTCGCTAAGATAGGTCAGAATGGCATCTCTGCACATGGGGTGGGTATAACTCACTGCTGAACTTCTTAACGCCACCATTGGATCCCTCGTAAATACGAATGGTACTGATGGTATTCTGATGGACAGTCTTCAACTGGGTATCATCCTTGGCCTTGCCCTTCAAGTCCATCTGCTTGAACATATTGAATGCGGATTCCTCTCGCTCCTCAGCTGGTCCCCCTTTAGATTCCAAAGAACCAGTCAACTGCCATCCTCCACCATTGCCCTTGAATCGGTATGCCTCGCAGTCATAACCAGCCGCAATGATTTCCGTCTCACCGTTCCAGATGAGACTCATGAATGGTAGGAGTTGAGTGCTGACACTGACGACAGCTTTAGGAGGTTGATCAGCGCCGTTGGGATAGACAACCGTGATGCTGCTATCATGGGCCGCGAAAGCAAGGACATCTCCGCTTGGGGAGAAGGAGACGGCATGAACCCAGCCTGCGGAGTTGTTGAGGTACTCTCCGCAAACCGTGTTGAATGGTAGACGCTCTCCCCAAACACCGGGCTCTGGTCGAGCATCGACGCCTTTGATAAAACTCGAAAATACTCTGGCGTGAGCATCGGTTGATCCGGCCGCGAGGAGAACGGAGTTGGGATGCCATGCAACGGTGGTTATTGTGCTTCGAATAGGCTTCTTGATGTGCTTTGAGACCCACCAGTCATTCTCCTCTTCGAAGTAACAGATGGCGATAACTCTGGCACCCGATCCTACGGCAAACTTGGTCTCGGATGGAGACCAGCGGACAAAGGTGGCGGCACGATTGATCCGGAGGAGGACGAGGGTTGGCTTATAACCCGTAGGAGACGGTTCCCAAACCAAGGCATTTCTATCTAGAGGCAGGACTTATTAGCAGAAATAGAAGTAGCGAGGCCGTGGCATAATTACCTTGGGAGCATGTCACAATTCTTCCACTGCTCAATGCGATATCCACGCTGGTAACTGTTTTGTCATGTCCCTTCAACTCATCCTTCAAGGAGAAACCGTGACCAGTTCGTCCGTAGAGCTCAACGGTGGTGTCTCTCGCAACTGCCAACGTTTGCTTGTCGGCCGAGAATGAGTGGTCGGCAATGGGCTGGTGAAATAGATGATGAACTTCGGGCGGAGCCATTTTATTGCGTGGATTTGCGATAGGAGGAGCTCTCTACTATCGAAGGTTGGTGGTGTTGACGAATCCTCAATAGAGCAAATGGTGGGGTTATTCTATTCAGGCTTTAGCCACTCTCACCAGCCACTTTATTATCGAAGCCTTGCATTGAAGGCGCTAAGGCCTCACAAAAGTTATCTGGTTCACCTGGACAATTCCGTCCTCATTCAACCACAAATGCAAAATGCCTGAAAAGAAGATACCCACGTACGCGCCAAATTCATCGTAAGTTAACCCTGCATTATTTCCGCAACCTCCAAGCTAATCAAGTGTCTTAAGACTTTACATCACAAACCTCCCGTCATCAAAAATCCAGAAGGAAGACTTGCGCAAGTCTCTGTACTCCCTCTTCTCCACATATGGCCCTGTACTCGATGTAGTCGCCCTTCGAACAGCAAAGATGCGAGGGCAAGCTCATGTCGTCTACCGAGATGTTCAAACGTCAACTCAGGCAATGAGAGATTTGCAAGGATTTGAGTTCTTTGGTCAAGAAATGGTGAGGCTCTTGTTCATAACCCCCAAAAAATGGAATCGTATGTCTAATGCGCGGGCCCTCTGGTAGCAAATACAGTATGCCAAATCAAAATCAGACGCAATCGCGAAGCTAGACGGAACATTCCATATGCCTTCTGCCGCTGCTGGGGCTGTTACCGCAACTGCTTTGCAGCAGAGTATCTTCAATGCTCCTCCATCAGCTTCCACCACAGCGAATACTACTTCTACGGCCCCATCGACATTGAAGCCTCCACCAGGAGCAGCAGATCATGCCATGGAGGATGCGAGAAGCCCAACCACGAGCGTTGCAGGTCAAAAGCGGAGAAGAGATGAGGAGGACGAGGAAGAAGAAGAGGATGCTAGCGATGAAGATGTTGCTATGGAAGAGGACAGCGATGACGATTAAGGTCAACAAAAATTCGGGAATTTGCTGAAAATTTGGCGTTTGGCGCAGGATTCATGGCCTGGAAATTTATTCTCAGGTGAACGTAGATACCAGCAGGCAGGCAAGAGAAACAAGCTAAATAACACAAGGTCCGAGCCATATCAAAAAGCTCTGTGATTACCAATTCATTGGTGTGGGAAATTCTACGGTCTATTGGTCCATGCGAGCGTGGGGGTATCATATCACCTTTACTCTTCATCCTTCGCCATTTCTGGAGGCACCCATAGACCCACGCAGCCTCCTATTAAACCGATCCAAACCATAAGGTATTTGTCCAAGGGGATATTAAAGTTTTCCATGGCTTCCTTCGTCTGACACGGATGAATGAAGAAAGCCGGAACATCGGTTACTGGGTGTGGCTAAGACGTGAATCAGTATTATCTTTTCATCACGCGTGGACTTTCATGGTATTGGAGGGTGGGCTAATGATCTTAGAGGCTTACTGCGGCAGAAATCCCACCTGTGAATCCAGCTGCTCGAAGTTGAGTTTTATACTCTGGCGGGACGAGATATCGGTAAACCGAGTCAAGATCGAATGTTGGATCTGCCATGGGAAGATCGTGCAAGGTAAACCACAAGGTAGGCATTCTGTAAGTTGGGTGTAGATGTATTTCATACGTGACATATGGTTGGTGTGAGTAGAGACTGTACCCCGGAGGACTGTCATTGACTCGTAGACGAAGTGCTTCCTGTTACATCTTTAGTTGCACGTTTGGTCTGATTGCAGAGAAAGTCCCATATACACTTGAAACTAAGAATACATCTCATCGATATTAACGTACCTCATCAGCTTCTTCGTTCGCCATATCTATATCCATTCCCTGCACCCCATCTCCACCACTTAATTTCGCCAGCGCTCGTGACAACTCTTCCTCATCATTTGGAAGTTGTAAAATTCGGAGGATTTCAATACACAGTCCCCCCGTCGTTGCAATCCGCCTAGAATTGATCTTGAAGATCTTCCGGGTTGGACCTAGTTGGGCTCTGATGTATCGCTGGTCAAGAAAGGCACATGCGAGATCGAACTCTTCTTCAGTGAGACAAGGCCACTGACGGTAATCATGTTGATTCGACATAATGGACACTTTGTTTGTTGGTGATTGAGAAATGCATGAATTGTGTGTTCGTTTGGCGAGTTAGTCTGTTGTTACTGCGCGCACTTGAGCTGGAGCTTTTCCATTCTAGGTCGAACAAAGAAGCGCTCGGCTCCCGATTTAAAGGCGGCACTCGCAGCCACTTGAATCAACCTTGAGTGCACTAGCACCGGTTTCAGAACCAATACGTAGAGAATGCTACTTTTGAAATTCAACAGATATACTTGAATTTTTAAAATGCTTGGAATTGTGTTCCCACCTAGCCATGTGGGTAAAAATTGATTATTGTCCCAGTTAGGTAATGTCTTAGTCACAGGTACCTCCCATTCCATAGGTATTCTTCAAGCAGGTGCCGCTTTTCCAGGCTTCCCATTCACGCTTTAGAGTGGCCGTGCCCAGGTGCCTGGCTTCACCTGCAAAAACTCTTTGGTCGTCCCTCCACTTTCTCCTTCTTCCATCCCACAAACAACGTCTTCCTCCACAAGACAACAACACACCAGATTCAAAATCTCGCTGCCTCACGCACCCCGTTCTGTACATCTCAGAACCGATCCCTTCTGCTCAGCAACTGTGCTCCCCTCTCCGCCAAAGCCTCCCTCCCCGTCCGCTCTTCGTCATCGAAAATTGAACTCTGGCACGTCTCCCGAGACCACGCCCCCCTCCCCTCGCAATAGGAAGCCCACCTTCCTCGACCAGCTCAACCTACCCATCAACACGTCAACAGATACATCTGCGTTATATGTATCTCACACCCCACGCCAACGACCTCAGACACCAGCCGCCTCTCGAGCTGCAACCATTTCGCATACCGCGGAAACCTTGCAGTCCCTACTTCAGTAGCAACGGCTAGACCCTCCTCCCGATTCCATCGAATGCCCCGCTAGCAAAGTCCACAAACCTCCATCTCCTTGTTGTCTCTTCATCCTCACCACCCACGTCCGCACGTTCATTCTGCATGTCACATGTCGCATCGCCAGGTCTGATAACCGACACACATAAAATACATACAAAACGACAAATCTGAGTCTATTCAGGGCTATCTACATACAACCGCAATCATGGCGTCCATTGTCAATATCCGCAGCGATGTGAAGGATCCCTTCTACCGATACAAAATGGAGCGCCTCCAATCCAAGATTGAGGGCAAGGGCAACGGTATCAAGACCGTCATTGTCAACCTCAGCAGCGTTGCTGCGTCTCTCGCTCGTCCGGGCGACTATGTCATCAAGTACTTTGGTTTCGAGCTTGGCGCTCAGACCAACTCCAGCCCTGCCGACGATCGTTGGATTATCAACGGTGCCCACGAGGCTTCCAAGCTCCAAGACTATTTGGATGGCTTCATTAACCGCTTTGTTCTCTGCAAGAAATGCAAGAACCCTGAGACCGTGGTTGTCATCAAGGATGGACGTATTCTCCTCGATTGCAAGGCCTGTGGTCAACGCTCCGATGTAGACCTTCGCCTCAAACTCAGTGGTTTCATTCTCAAGAAGCAGCCAAAGAAGGGAAAGAAGGACAAGGCCGATCGCAAGGCTGCCCGAAAGGCCAAGGAGAATGGAAATGGCGACGCCAAGAAGAATGGACATGGCAGCGGTAATAGCGATGAAAACAACTCTGACAATGGATCAAACGATGCCGATGGAGCCATCGAGGCGGGCAGTGACGATGAATTCACCCGCCAGGCACAAGAGATCGACGAACCAGTTGAAGTTAAGGATGATGAGTGGACTGTGGATATGTCTGCCGAGGCCGTCAAGGCCCGTCAGCAACAACTCCCAGACGACCTTAAGAACAAGCTCGTCCTGGCCGGCGAAGATGAGGACGAAGATGGAGAGAGTGGTGGAAACTCCAAGTATGACCAACTTGGCAGCTGGATCATCGCTCAGTCCGAAGAAAAAGGTGGAGTTACCAAGGTTGACGACCTTGAGATCTACCTTAAGGCCAAGGAGTTTGGAATCGAGTCCAAGCACCGCACCCTCACCGTTTTGCTCCAAACCATCTTTGATGATGATATTTCCAAGCAGATCACGAAGCGCGCTGGAATGCTCAAGAATGTAAGTCTGCACTAGTCTGTTCGATCGTCACCGGCTAACAAAAGTCTCAGGTTGGCACATCCGAGAAGCACCAAAAGGCTATCCTTGGTGGTGTTGAGCGATTCATCGGGTTCCGTGGTAAAGAGAAACCTGAGATCTATGAGCAAACCTCCAAGGTTCTCCTCGTACTTTACAATGAGGATCTCCTCACTGAAGAGGTCATCACCAAATGGGGAACCAAGGCTAGCAAGAAATATATCGATCTCCCCACCAGCAAGAAGGTCCGCAAGTCGGCTGAGGCTTTCCTTAAGTGGCTCGCCGAGGCTGAGAGTGATGACGAGGAATCCGAATAGATTTCTCTGACTCACAGTCGTCAAGATAGATCTTTGGAACACGCTTTGTTGTGCCGAGGGTTTTTTGGACAATGCTTTGGCTGCCTTGCTGAAGTCTTGTCTGGGTTCTTAATCGATGGACTGTGATTAGACAGATTTCTGATCTTTTCTCCCGTTGTTCTTGTACCACATTTTTTACTCTACTCACTCACTCTTTTTCTCCGCACGCAAAAGTTGTTAATGCTAGAGTCACACACAATTGAATCATTCTACTTTATGGTGGCGATGTGCCAGATCTTTGTGATATAGATGCTAGAGACTATCGTGCGATGGAACTTAATTACGGTTCTCCTGTTAGTGAGATATTTATTGTTCGAGGAAAGCTCTAAGTTATATTTCTAGAGATTTCTAAGCGAAAATCGAAAGAACTAAATAACCGAGAATAGAGAGTCGAGTCGATTAGCAAGAAGTATATCACGTAATGTATATGCTAGTAACGTTAGCAGTTGATATTCTTCTCTACTAATATAATATAAGTATATATAGTACGATTATTAAGTACTAGATATAGACTTATTAAAAAGAATTCGTTATATATATTTATATCTAGAGTTCTTATATAACTATTTAGCTAGAGCTATTCTATCTTAAGAATATAAGCTATTTTTACTCTACTTTTTATTATCTATAGTAGTAATATCTTCTTTCTAGACTATTATAATTTAAAAGATAGATAGAATCTTCTAGATATCTAGATACTCTTAGAGATAGTCTTAGTAGTTCTAGATTATTAGAATCTTTAGAGTTAGAGGATAGTAATAATAGAGAGAGATCTAGCTTTTATACTACTCTTTTTAACCTCTTATCTTTTAGTATTCTAGTATTTCTAGTAATATTATTTACTTTTTATCTTACTATAATATAGTTTATTAGCGAGTCGATTATATCACCGAGTTAATTACTAAGAATATATATAAAAAACGTCTATATAACTCTAGTAAAAATCTATAATTCTTAATAAAAATGAATAAAATTAAAAACTTTACTTTATTATATTATATATAAGTAATAGTAGAAATCTTAGATACTAACTAATTATACCTACTAAGCTATTAAAGAAATAAAAAGATTTTAATAAATATAGAGGTAATTTTAAGCGAATCGTTAGTTATAACTAGTAAGCGTTCTAAAATTTTAAAATTACTTATTTATATAGTAATAAAGTAAATTTTTTAATTTTATTAATTTTAATTAAGAATTATAGATTTTTACTATAGTTATATAGACGTTTTTTATATATATTTTTAGTAATCGACTTAGTAATATAATCGACTCGCTAATAAACTATATTATCTATTATAATTCTACTAAGTACTTCTATATATTTATTATTAGTACTTTCTTTTAGTATTTCTAGTATCTTAGAGTACTTCTTTATTTACTTCTTTAGTAAATATTTTAGTAAATATTTCTTTAGTATAAATTCTATAACTAATACTAGTACTAATATAGTTTATTACTAAGCGAGCTATATTATTAAGTAGACTACTTTTCTCTACTTTTATATCTACTATCTAAGTTATACGATTTATCTATAATAAATTATATAGATTTATACTAGCTAAGCTCGAATTATTCTAGCTATAGAAGTAGTTCGATTATTCTAAAAAATAAGTATTCGAAAAGCTACTAACCTCTATAATATATCTAGAACGACTCTTACTTATTAAATAGCTAGCTAAACCTCTTATAACGAAACTACCGCTAATTATTATAAGCTAACTAAGATAGAAGAGAAAGTAATTATTTAATATATACTAGACTTAGATATATAAGAATTTATACTCTAGCTTACTAGTATTAAAGATATAGCGAATTATATACTTAAATCGCGAGAAGAGAGATATATTAAGAAGCTCTAGATATATTAATTTATATAGCGTTAACTATAATTAAAGATATATTTTAATTATATTTATAACTTTTAAAAAGCCTTATATAAAGATTCTAAGTAAATTAGTATATAGTTTTAACTTATAGAGAATATAAGAGTAAAATATAGAATCTAGAACTACGATTTCTATAACTTTAATAAGATAAGCTTTATAATAGACGTTATTAGTCTAGCTATAGTTATTATATACGTCGATCGATATAGTAGAGATAAGATAGTTTAGCTAGATAATCGAGAATAGACTATAGCGATTATTTATATTAATAGTAAAGAAAAGAAAATCTCTCTATTTTTAGTAGTCTAGAAAATATTACCTCTCTAGCTAGTATACTAAAGAAGGCCTCTTAGACGACTAGGTTATTAAACCTATAAGTAATAGATAGATAAATAATAAGATAAGTCTAGAATAGATATAATACTTTAATAAGTATACTACTACTTAGATAAAGAGTCTATATTAAATACTTATTCTCGATAGATATAAGAGTTATAAATCAGCTATATTTTAGAAGTACTATATAGCTAATAATATTATAACTCTCTATCTACCTTCTTACTTATCTTATCTTATCTAGCTACTTAATATAGAATACTTTAGTATTCTTAAGCGTATATATAGACGTTAAATTAAGCTCTTTATTAAGGCTTATATTAACTATATTATAAAGATCGAGTTCTTTTTAGCCTTCTATATAGCTTATAATTAGTTAATAATAACTCGAAATACTAAAGCTAGGTTTTATAGAGCTAGGTTAGTCTCTTTTAATCTATAGGTAGTTATTTCTAAGCTTGATATTAGGTTATAGACTCTAACACCTTCTATAGACCTCTCTATAAATACTAACCTATAAGTCTCTTAGACTTCTTATAACCTAACCGAAGCTCTCTTATAGACTATACTAGTTAAAAATCGTATTATACTCTATTAAGAAAGCTCGCTAATACTAATTTTTAAGATAGTAGCTATATTAGCTAAGAGTATAGAGATATTAGCTTATAAGATAACTTTACTATTAGCTAAAGTCTAGACCCTTCGCTAGATAAATAAAGCTCTTAGTAAACGTCGAAGAGCTAAAAAGACTTAGATCTATTAAGAGAGTATACTTATTATAGAGGATATATAGAATATATTAGCTTAAAAGAAGATAGAGAAGTAGGCTCGACGCGATAAGCGTGTTAAAGAGAGTAGATAAAAGAAGGAGTAGCTCTCTAGACGACGATATAGTACTTATAAAAAGACTAGTTATAATATATAAACTTGTTAAGAGTCTATAGAACTAAATAACTTATTAGATTCTAAGTAGTTTAGTTAATTAAATATATTATAGTTAAGTAATTATATATTAAAGAGGTTTAATAGAGAAAAGTAGCTCGCTTAGTAATATAGCTCGCTTAGTAATAAACTATATTATATTATTATAGAGTATTAATTATTAACTAATTATTAGTTAATCTAATTAATTAAAATTAATTAATCTAATCTAATTAAGAGACTTATTAATTATACTCTAGTCTAGTCTAATTATAATAATTAGATTATTAATTAGATTTATAATTAATCTTTACTTATACTATCTCTTAAGTATAAAGTATTCTATTAAAGATTTATAGTATAAGTTAACTCTAAAACTTACTAATATTTAAGTTTTAATCTATAGATATTTTAATTAGAGTAGATTTATATATTTTAATTTATTAGATTAACTCTAAATAATATAGTTAATTACTAACGCTCTTCTTTTTAGCTAACCTTCTATATTTTTAATTTTTAAAATGTAGCTAGAATAGATAAATAGACTTAAATATATCTATTTACTAAGTTTATTATAGAGCTATTTCGCTTAAACCTCTCTAAATCCTTTACTATCTCGACGCTCGGTCTAGCCTCTTAAGGTTCTAAATCCTTAGCCTAGTTATATATAACTATTAATTAATTAATATACGATTAATTAAATAATTCTCTAATAGTTTCCTACTCTTTTTAAGAAGAGCGAGAAGTCTAAAGTAATAAAATAGACTTATTAAAATAACTTCTAGAAATATAGTAGAAGAATCTAGATATATACTAACGCTAGCGCTATACTTACTAGCTTTTTCTTAAAAGAAAGTTAGTAACTTATAGCTAGCTAGGTCTATAGTAGGTTAATAGAGCCTCTCGAGAGTAACTAGTAGAAAGCTATATTTCTTATAACTTTAAATATCTAAGTAGTAGAGAGTAAGTTAAACCTACTTCGACTAAAGCTTTAGAGTAGTATTAGAAACTATATTAAAAAGTTTAGATATTAAGTATAATTAAGAATAACATAGTTTATTAGAACTCTATATATATTAGAACTCTATATATATTAGAACTCTATATATATTAGAACTCTATATACTCTAAAACCTATATAAAAAGCTACTTAGTAAGTAACTCTAACTTTTTAGTTTATATATAAAAAAAGCTAAAATTAAAATTTTAGTTTTATTACTATATAAATAAGTAAAAGATAAAATTTTAGACGTTTACTAATTATAGTTAACGATTCGCTTAGAATTACCTCTATATTTATAATTTATTTTTTATTTCTTTAATAACTAAGTAATTATAATTAGTATATAACGTGTTTAACTATCGAGTGTTTATAACTACTAAGTGTTCGCGAAATATCTTAGTAACTATAATAAACCTTTAACGTGTTATATCTTAACTAAAAAATATATAATCTACTTAGAAGAAAGATAGACTTACTCTTATATTATAGACCTTTTAAGATAGCTAGTTTAAAACCTCTAAGCAGAGTACTATAGCTTTTAATATTACTACTAAAACTCTATTAAGACGCGCGAATAGAATATAACTACGACACGATTACTAGCCTAACTACTAGAAGCTTACTCTAGCTAAAGAGAGTACTATTATCTAATATATCCTCGACCTTAATTCGTAAGAGTTTTCTTCTAGACTAGTAGAGGTAGAAGATATAGTAAATAAACTACTAGAGGCGCGAGGTAGAGAGAAGGTTAGTAAGAACTAGACTAGAAGATTTATAAAGCGCTTAGATAAGCTAAAAATAAGCTTTAATTAGGCTAAGGACTATTAGAGAGTAAAGTAGAAAGATTCTATAATAATTAGTAACTAGTTTCAACTAGTTAAAAATACTAAAGCTAAGTATAGTATCTAGAATAAGAATATCTATAACTTTAATAAATCTAGATTCTAGATAGATGTTATTAGAACTATAAAAGTTATTACTAGCTCTAAGAGATATACTCGACTAGATCTAGTTTAGATAGAAGACTAAGAGTAGGTTATAATTATCTAGAGAATCTCTACTACTAGCGCTATAATCCTAGCTTTTATTATCTATAAAGGTAGAGTATATCTCTCTAATTAGTATAAAGAGACTAGTATATCTAATAACTAGGTTCTTAGAGTCTTTAAGAATAGATAGATAATAAATAAGCTTAGTCTAGAGTAGTTAAAGTACTTTAATAAGTATATAAAGACACGCTAGATAGAAGTATATCGACTACTTATCTTAGATAGTTATAAGAGTTATAACTTATAGGAATTTAAGGACTTCTATAAGGAGAATAAGATTATTATACTCTATATACTACCTTATTCATTCTATATCCTCTAACCTTTAGATATATATTATTTTATAGTACTTAAAGTCTAGTACTCTTAGCGTATTAGAGCCTTAGTATAGAGACGTGTCTTCTATATTAATAAGAGAGACTTCTTACTAGTTTTTCGCGACGCTTTTTTCGAGACATTTATAGAGGCTAATATTAAATCAAGCTTTAGAGGTATAGGCTTAGTTCTATTAGATATATAAGTTATACTAGATAAACTAAACATTTAACTCTAGACCTCTCTAGGACTTCTATTATAAGAGATACTATAGTAGTCTAGAATACTAAGTAATATACTTAAATTTAGATCGTAGACTAAGCTAGTTTAAAATAAGCTTAGCTCTTTACCTAGTTTAGTAAAAGATAGATTTCTATAGCTTGTTAAAGGCGCTAAAATTATACTACACTAGAATATACTTATATTAGCTTGTATTTAAGAGCTTAAAGAGCTTAATAATAAGTTAACTAAGTATAAGAGATAAAAAAGAAAGTAGATTTAGACTAGAGAAGTATTAAAGTTTAGTAAGACGCTATAAGTAGTAACTTTAGAGTCTTCTTTAGTATAGTAGAGTAGAAAGAAGGCTTATAGTAGAGATAATTAAGATATAGCCTAGTAAGTCTAAAGACACTATAGAAGGTATAGAGAGATAGAGTATAACGCTTATATATATTCTTTTATTAAAAAAGAGATATCTAATTTAGATAAGTATACTTAGTAGATTTTTTATATAGTAGTAGAGAAGAAAGTAATAACTTCTAATATAAGATAGTAGTACTAAGATATTTTATAAATACTTAATAGTTATAAATACTCGATAGTTAAACACGTTATCTAAAACTCTATAGTATATTTCTTTATATACTACTAAAACTAGCTTTTCAATTTTAGCTTTTTTTATTAATAGAATAAAAAGTTAGAGCTGCTTACTAAGCAGCTTTTTATATAGGTTTTAGAGTACGTAGAATCCTAATATATATAGAGTTCTAATAAACTACGTTAACTATATAAATATACTATTTAATTATTTTTTAACTATTTAAACTACTTACTAGTAGAGTAATAATTAATTACTTATAAGTAATTACTCTACTATACTAAGAGAACTTACTATATATACTTATTCTTTAGTAATAAAACGTAAAGGTGTATAGAGTCCTAGTAGATAGAAAAGGTAGTAGTAAATAGAGCTTCGCACCTATAACCTTAACTCGTTATTCTAACATTCTTAGTACAGGTAAATTCGCCTAAAGGCTTGAACTAATCTACAACTATTAACCGAGATAGCTCGAACAATCGATCTCAATTATCTTACAAAGTTAGAGCAACGGAGGGTTAGGTAGGCAGGTACAAGCTGATTTACCAGCATTTTTTCTGTAAACCTGGAGCAAGGTACGATTTACAGGTCGCTTTTTCTGTCCATCGGGAGTTAGAACGGTCCCAAAAAAAGCGAGGAGTACGGAGTATAATATACGCACAAATTCCATCAAATTCCTACAAAAGTCTACCTCCCAGGCCTCCTCAACGGATGCGCCTCAGTATTCAACACAAACTCATCCAAACTCACAACCCCAAACTCCTCAAAGCACAAATAAAAATACTTCAGCGTCTCCGCCAGCCAAAAACTCTCCATGCTATCCACCTGCTCGCCCTTCACCAACTCTGGCGCAGCCGTGATATCCAGTATCGCAGCAGCCGCAATGTCCGTCCGACTCACTTTCTCGACAGCCTGGAACATTCTCCATGCCGCATCTGCCCATTTCTGGTCACCGGTAATCCGATACATGATGAAGACGGATTCGATGGCCTCGGGGCGGAGGATGTATCGTCTGTCGGCTATGAATGTGAAGCCGGGAGCGAGTCTTTGCTCGGCTGCGTATTTGGCGAGGCGTTGGGTGCGCTTGCTGGGTTCTTCGGTGACGCCTTGTTGGTAGGGACTGTTGACCGAGAGGGCCTCGTGCCATACTTCGTCAATCCATTTGCATTCACCGTCTTTGGGACAGGGTAGTACTGTGAATATCTCGGGGGCAATTCCGTTGGGATTGCTGTCGTATGCCCAGACACAGCCATCTGTCAGTTCGGCAGCGAGAGCAATCTCAGAAGGCCGATCGAAAATACGAGCAGCAAGTCCGACCATACCACCAGCGAAACAAGTGAGATGCTGACCCATTGGTTGGAGGTTGAATTCCGGATTATTTGGATCTGCTCCAGTTCTTCGAACATCTCCGGAAACAGTCAATTTCTCGTTCTTGGGATTGAAGATCCGGAAAAACATGTGCTTTTTGGCAGCTTCGATGAAGCCCTCGTATAACTTCTTTGGTTGCTCAACCAGCCCACCTAGAATGAGGTATTGCTTTGGAAGATACTCATAGAGACTATCACTCATCCCACCAAGCGTGAACATGTTGTCGGTATCGAAAGAAGGTATTGAGGGGTCAACACTAACAGGCCACATCCCAGGAAGCTTGGTAGAGTTCTGACTCTTCTCAAATTCATCGCTAATCCTCTGAATTGCATCGTAGTACTTGACCTCGCCAGTAAGCTGTGCCAACCTCGTAAATTCAAGACTCAAAGATCCCAATTCCGAAACCAAAGTCCTTCCAGGTTTTTGAGGACTACCCTTGACATACTCCTTCCAATCCCATCTGGTAATCGGCATGCGATTAGGCGTATCAAAGCAACACATCAACAACTCCCCAACCTCCACGGCCTTTTTCAGTAAAACCGGGTATTTCCCCCCAGAAACATCATAAGCAGCCAAAAAGCCACCCATATACCGAATCGTGGTTTCGAAAACATTGATGTCCTTCTCCTGGGTGGTAGAAAAATCAATTTTATCAACCGCTTTCACCGCGACTTCAAAATCCTTCTTCATGCCCATGATCCAGAGTGTATCCAACGAATCCACCAGCGTAGCAGCCCACCCGCCAAACGTATCCTTATACGCCCCACTCAACGGCGCAACCTCATCCCTCAACCAAGCATTCTTCCTATAGCCCTCCCAACTATGCTTGAAACTCTCCAACACCTTCTCCTTCCTCCTCAACCTCTCTTCCTTCTGCGCCTTGCTCTCGGTCGGCTGTTTGGTCTGCACATTCGGGATAGTTTTGGGCGTCCCGGTGGGGAGGGGGATGAATTCCGAGATGGGGTAGCGTTCGGGTTTCTTCACCCAATGGACATTATTGGGGTTTGTACTTTGCGAATTCGAGATGCCGGGTGTGTAGGAGGTGTAGTTGTAATTCCATCCCCCGGACTTGTTATTTAAATAGTACAGGAAGGAGATGGTAAAGATTGCGCTGAGCACCACGATGCGTAATCGGCGGACGGGTGCCATTGGAATGGGAATGAGGGTTCAGGTGGCGGGTAAGAAGAAGGATAGCTGGGAACGTTTCGAAACGAGCGTCAACATGCCAATCTTCGGTTGCGCAAATCGCGAATGAAGAGTATTTTTCGGGAAGGAGATGGGGGAATTGAAGCGACGGTATTGGAACAGAAACGAGGCGACTTCTTGAGAAGGAGAAAGAATGGAAGTGAGGTTGTCGTGATGTTCGTGAGCCACTGACTGCGCGACAAAGAGTCAAGACAAGCTTTGGGGAACTTCCGGAAGGTCTTGGCAGGGTCTGAATATCTCCGCTCCTCTTCCTTCTCATCAGTCGAGAACATGAGTGTGGAAGTTTATTTCTTTCGAGTGTAAAAAAGGAAATCAACGGGTAAATGGTAAGCCACTGATAAGCTAGTAATTAAAGATAATCTACAATGTTGCATAAGCTAGTAGGGATAGGTAAACTGGTCAGTAGAAGACAAGCCAGCTGGCAAAACACCATGTGTAAACAAACTGACGTCGAGAAGAGTAAGTGGCCTACAACAAAATGCAGAATAGTTCCACTTCTACTTAAAACTCCGTTCCATAAGAATCGACTTGAAAATTACATCAGAAGTGCTGGCATTGCAAAAGGTTCAGCGGTACAAAAATAGCAACACGAACAATTTCTCTTTCCTAAAAGCAGGTTCATTGGCAGAGAGGGAATACGAAAGCCAAGCCCCAAAGGAAGTGTAAAGTCATTAACCATGAATTGATGTTCAAAGTACTGTAGGAGTTTGTATTTTCCGTTGGGGGTAATCATCATGGAAAAAACGTTATCGTAGGCCCATGCCACACCCATCTAGCCCGCCCCGATCCAGCAGTCCAGCTACCTTCTTGCAGATTTCATCTAGCGAACAATCATGCCCAGGCTTAAAGACTCGCGCGCGCAGAAAAGCAAGAAAGCGACAAGTTTACTTTTGCATCATGAGTTGGACGAATTCGTTGTCTAATTGGAAAATTAGTTTTGTTTGGGGAAAGGGAGAAGAAGGGTTCAGGGGGTAACTTACAATCGATACGTCCATCACCATCTTGATCAGCCTCTCTGATCATCTCGTCAACTTCATCATCGGTCAACTTCTCTCCAATAGATGTCATGACATGGCGAAGTTCGGCAGCGGAAATGAATCCATTGTTGTCACGATCAAAGACCTGTTGGATTGTTAGCGGGTAAAATATGATATATTCTTGAAGAAGAAAACGTACCTTGAAAGCTTCTCGGATTTCCTCTTCAGAATCAGTATCCTTCATCTTTCTTGCCATCATGGTAAGGAACTCTGGTGTGGTATCAACAAAACTGCCCCTATCTCATTTCCAATGACCAAATGCATACCTGGGAAATCGATGGTGCCATTGTTATCAGCATCAACCTCGTTGATCATATCTTGTAGTTCAGATTCGGATGGGTTTTGTCCAAGCGATCGCATCACAGTACCTAGCTCCTTGGTGGTGATTTGTCCTGCGGATCGTTATCAGCATTGCGCTCGAGAAAATTGTTGCACCACGCCTAGTGCCACGATCCCACGTTGTATCGAGGGGGGACAGGTTTTTCGCAAGTACGAGCCGGTCCAGAGATTTACGTGTGGTTTAAAGCACATGTTCATCGACTCGTAGTGGGGAGTTGTGGGGAGAACTAACCATCACCATCTTTATCCTACAGCCATACGTCGTTAGCAAGTTGGAACCAACCCAGGTTTCTGGAAAGGCACCCCACCTAGCCCAGAGGCTGGATGAGGCTGGATGAGGCTGAAGAGACGACTTACGAAGAGAGAGAATGCCTCCTTGAACTCGGAGACTTGCTCCTCAGTAAGAGAGTCGGCCTGGAAGATATTTGTTAGTTGGTACTGCCAATTTCGTCCCATCACCCATCATAGCTCCCCGCGACAAGTGTGGAGGGGGGGGGAAAGATGGCGGGGCTGGATCTCGTGTTGGACAGGCAGTAGGACGTACCATGGTGTTTAGCGTCGGAAACGAGTGGGAGGGAGGGTTGTCGAAGGGAATAAGGTCGAGTTGATCTAGGTATTGCGGAGGATTTTGTGTATGTGGATGTTTGGAGGATTTGGGAGCGACGAAGTTTCCTTTTGTTGTGGTGAGTTCCCTCTTCAGCACATCGGTGGAGAATCACTGAATCATACGGCGGCCGGCACAGCCCCATACCGCAGTATCGACCTAGGACTAGGTCACCCACGGTCGCCCCTGTCCTGCCACACATAAGGCAGATTCCACCTTATGCCTGAGGCTCAAGAGACAGCTTCATGGGAGAGCTCCGTTTGACAACAACATGCCATTTTCAACTTCGCCATCCCTCACCGACCCAATACGACTCCATAACAGTAGGGCATCAGTCTGCTATTGCGAATAATTAATTGAAACTCGAGAGCGCAAGCTCAACCTGCGTCCGCCATGTGGCGCGACCGCACCAATCTGTACGTCCTTCCTCCACGTATACCACTCACTTCCCGAGTTTCCCAGAACCTCAAACTGACCTGGAGAAAAAGATACATTTCGTACCGACAATCCTATGCTCACCACCCTGCGAAAAAGCCCAAATACTCAAGTACCTCATCTGGAAATGGCTATGGCGATAGTTTTATCGGGGGTGGGTCGGAGAGGCAGGGTCTCATGTCTGCCGGCGCATTCGAGGATGACGGCGATGCGGTTATAGAAATGGATCTGTTACCACCCCGGTGGGCAGACATCAGCGACGAAGTGACGGAATATCTTGCAAACATAGCAAGCAAGAGTCTAAAACTGGAAAAACTCCACCAGAAACATGTACTACCAGGATTCGATGACGAGGAAGTCAAACGGAGGGAGGAAGGAGAAATTGAACACCTCACCCAGGATATCACCAAAGGATTCCACGATTGTCAGAAGGCTATTCAGAGGGTCGAAATGCTGGTCCGAGAAGCAAATCATACCGGGGGCATCAGTAAGGGAGAAGAAACCATGGCCCGGAATATACAGATATCCTTGGCCGGAAGGGTGCAAGAAGCCAGCGCCGGCTTCAGAAAAAAGCAGAGTGCATATTTAAAAAGTACACAGATCATTCCCCATTTTTCCCAGAACCTAATGCTAACAAGAACAGAATTACGAGGACTAAGTGGCATGAACCCCCAAATTGACCGCTCCTCAACCCCCTTAAACAACACCTACACCGACCCCTCAATCCTCGAATCCGACGCCGACAAATCCTACTCCCAATCCACCCTCCAACAAACCTCGCAAATGCAACTCACCTCCAACGACGCCGCAATAATGCAACGCGAGCGCGAAATCACCGACATCGCCCAGGGTATCATCGAGCTGGCCGACATCTTCAAGGAACTCCAAAGTATGATCATCGACCAAGGAACGATGCTCGATCGTATAGACTATAACGTCGAACGAATGGCCACTGACGTCAAAGCTGCGGATAAGGAGTTAACCATCGCCTCGGGGTACCAGAAGAAGGGGACGAAGCGCAGGATAATCTTCTTGTTGATACTTTTAGTAGTGGGGATGATTATTTTGCTAGTGGTGAAACCGAAGAGACACGATGAGCCGGACCCGGCGCCGGTAGATGAAAATGTACCACCATGAATTGACCTCCCTTTGGGAAAAAGGTTCAAATTAATTCTTTTCGCTCACGGGCTTTTTATGTTTTGCATCTTCTAGAGAATTCTTGGTTCTTGGTTCTTTGGAGTTTGGCGAACTAGAAAAATCGGGGGAGGCTTCCTGTTTTTTTTTGTGGGGAATTCATTCATCCTTGGGCGTCTTGTCTGTCTGTATATAATTCTGGATACCAATGACCAAATTTTCATTTTTGCAGTTCCGTGTGGAGAGTGGAGAATTTGTGTTTCGGGGGGAGAAGAACGATAGTGATTTGTTCTAATAAGTCGGAACAATAGACTTGTATTTTTTCAAGGGGATAACGGGTGGGATAGGGTAGGTAGGTACGGAGTAGGAGTATCTTTTCTTTGCTGCCGGATTTCTTTTGGTCTGGTGGAATAATGTGGAAGGAAACTGCTTTAAAGTTTACTCTCGTATATTCCCCTTTTGCCATTCCCTCTTTTAATTTCACACTGTGGGCTGGGGTTGTTGTCGAATAAGTTTACGGGATTGTTTATGTCGAGTACGACTTACCTTCTCAACGTTTTCTAAGATTTTCGAATTCTTGCTACTTGAATTTCAGGGAATAAAGTCAGGCTTGAATTTGTAAAATCACTTTTGTCTGTGTATTCTCGTTTTGTGTGGTTGTCTCGGAGATACTTGTACGTTTAGTTTTATTTATTTTTCTTCTGGTGTGGGAGGGTGGGTGGCTCGCTTAATAAGGGGCTGGGTGTTTTTACTTCTCTTTTTCTGGACTTGTTTATTGGTGCGATTTGTGTTTAGATTGTTATGATATTTGAAGTGTGTTTTTAAGGGGGGGAGAGAGGGGAGTGTGAGTAGAGCTGAAAGAGAGCCATGTGTGGAATGCGGGGGGGAAGCAGTTGAATGAGTCTCTTTAGTAGAATCTACCTTGTTGGTGTGGAGTTATTTTAATCTTGTTTTAGTAGTTGGATGTATCTACGATGTCATTTCGAAAGAGCAGAAGTGGTCGTGCTAGATAACCAGCTCGGATTTCTGGCTGGCACCGAGAAGGCTGGAGGGAACGTAGTCTCTTGTCCACTCTTGATGTCACCTCAAGTCACGATTATAATGCAAACGTCCGACTTTCACAAGGCGACCTTCCAGCTCGACAATACGCCAGACCGTGAGTCGTTTGGTGGGGGTTGTCTTGAGTGATTCCCTGTGATTTAATAATTCGGACGATGTGATAAGGGATGTTGCATGAGTTGGAGGTTACCGAGGCAAATTTTCTGGAAAACTTGGGAAGGTGAATCCTTCCAGAAGTTACTAACCACCCTCACCTTCAATTGCACAAAATCTCTCAATATACCTAACCTCTTACACCCGCAGTTCCTTCTGGAAAGGAAAAGCATTAACATTGGTTCAGAGAGCAGTATGTACTTTAAAGTATACAGTAGACATCAAGAACCTACTATTAACCAGAACTTATATATTCATATGTAGACATGTTTTCACTTTGGCGGTTTTTCTTCATTGATACATAGTTAGATACATTCTCTTCCCCCATAATACCTGGTATTTCTCTCAACTATTCCGTAAAGACTCTGAATCACAGTCAATCATCAATTTCCTGATCTAATATATCCTCTTATCGTGCTGGGAAATTTCCTTCAATCAACTTTCGTGTCATCGGTAAACCATAGAAATTTCGAATTAAGCGGTTGGAAGTTGTAATGTCCCGGCGTGAAGGAAATGTATTAGTAGATTTCCGCATTCTCTCCACATCTCCCTCCAACACTTCTCTCAGTAATATAGAGCCAGCTGGTGTGGCAAGTCCATTGATATCGTCATTGATGGCAACTGATATCTCTTCCAGAGATGGGAACATATTCAACCTCTTGCACCGTCCGGGTACACGTTGTACACGCTTGACAGAGAAACACATTCTGAGGTAAATATAGAACAATTGAGGCTTCATTGAAAGCCAGGAGTTCCATCCCCAAGCCAAGTATCTCATATCTTTCAAAGATTCGAAAGGCAACGTCATGAATGGGTAGGTTAAATCTAGATAATTTTCGTGTCCTGTGCTGTTGGTTATGTAGAGTGTATCGACCTCAGGGCTGAAATATCCTTTTGGTAATTCTGGTTCCTGGCTCAGAGAGCCTGCTCTGCCGATGGAAAAAATGGGCACCCATTTCTTCATACAGGCGGCTCTTGATTATTTGATTTGTGTTGAGAAGAGCGGGGCTTTTGTAATTTTCTGGACAAATGAGCCATTCTTTCCGGTGGGTGCAGTATTGAATTCTGATAACACGACTATCAGATTGGGCGAGAGACCAGATGAGGAGGCGAAGCTCGATTGGAAATCTTGGGAAAGGATGGAAGACTTTTAAAAGACTTATCGTGGGCGTAGTTGAATTAAATGGGAGGGCAATGTTGGAAGACATGGTGTTGGCTGTCTTTTGCACGGCACCTGTTGAATGCTTAGGTAGAGACGCCAAGGGAGTCACGAGTTAACCAGGTACAATTCACCAAAGAAACTTAAGGATGCTGTTCTTTGAGGCGACTGTTCAAATCACACAGGTGAAGTCCATCACTAATAAAATCGTAGAAAACTGCTGGCGGTAACTCTCTCTCATCATTCCCACATTGCTAATAATATGAACGTTTCCTCAAATTCTTGGGAAAACATACAGCTTGAGTGTTCTAAACTTTTAGGAAAATATCTTAATTATCCTAATCATGACGGGTAATAATCAGAAAGCTATAACAACCAAGTGACCATATACGGTGTATTGATAACCAGTTCAAGGTAATCAACTTTTACTACCTAGAACTACAAAGCCTTTTGCAAATCTGGATACCTGCCCACAAGTATCTTTGGCGTATAGGGTAGACCAAAGAACACAGGATGTGCTGCCTGCGAAAACCCGTCATGCGTCAGTAAATTTGAAAGAAACTCTCCAGAGGAAAATGCCTCCATGGAGGAGTTGGGATGACGTCTCTCAGTCTCTACTCTTGACACCTCTGCCTCCGAAATTTTTCTCAGGAGTATAGGTCTAGGTGGTGCTGCCCAAGTGTCTACCTCGGGGTCAAAAACTTCATCGTCGTCGTTTATGACAACCGAGAGCTCCTCTAGAGATGGGAAGAACTTTTGTCCATCCCAATCTGGTATTTCATCTGGCTCAAGGTTCACAGGGGATACATATGTATCTAGACACGCGTTCATTGCCTCCCACTGCAAGAAATTAGCATATTATGTCTTGTTTGTTCGGAGATGGAGAGATCGAGTACGGAGGTACCGGACACGTCAGTGGGAGTTTGGATGTGGGCAGCAAATGCAAAAAATGCCTACAGAGCTCGCTCCCCATTTCATAAACCTTAAATTCTTCAATTTTTGGCAGGGTAAGGTAATAAATGGGTCGATAAGTCTGCCAGATTTCCAACTTTCTCCTCCGTGACTAGTGAGATACAGTGTGTCGACCTCAGGGTTGAAATAACCTTTGGGCAAATCAATTCCCTCAACATACCCATTTGTGGAGCCGACACAAAAAATAGGTTTCCAGGCTCGAAGGTAGACATATCTTGATTCTGAGTTTGCCCCCAAGAGACCGGAGCTGGTGTAGTTCTCCGGGCATATGAGCCATTCTTTTCGGTTGAAGTGGTGGTCGATTCTGATGGCACGACCCTCTTCCTCGACAAGACGCCATATCTCGAGGCGAACTAAGGATATTCTAGAGTCAGTTTCTTTAATTTTAAGAAACAGGATTATGGCGATTTGTCTGAGTACGCCTTTATATCTTCCCAAAAACAACCAGAAAGAGATGAAAATAACTCAGAGAACACCCACGTTCGGTTGGAAGTTTTGGGAACAGGTGGAAGACGAGTGAAGTGGCTGCGATTTCCTCAACGGACGAAGCGGAATTAGACGGAAGAGCAGTCTTCAAAGACGTGGTGTCGAAGGCATGACTTGTAGTTTCCATTTCGATGAGAAACTGCGAACAGCATGTGCTGGAGTTAGAGTAAGTTGTTGGTAGTGTTTTTTTCCGGAGTTTACTTTGCTGTTGAGGTTGATGGAAGGCTTGTTGAGTGAAGGTTTGTTGAGTGAAGGCTTGTTGAGTGAAGGCTTGTTGAGTGAAGGCTTGTTGAGTGAAGGCGTTTGTCTTATAGCCCGAAGCTCTGGTACTGGTATTCTTTATTCACCTTCTTCGAGATTAACCAATAAGATACTGGTATTGATCAATAACAAAGAATTCCCAGTCTATCTAAATTTACACGCCAAGTCACAAGAATGAAGCTACTTCTTTGTTATCATAACTCGTCATATTCATTTCCCAGATATTATCTCTTTAGCTAACCCAAGCCAGAGAAGTAAATACCTATGTCTAGCCCTAGGTGACCCTATAGCTAGCTCGTCAAATATTATATAATTTACTGGTCTCCTCTCTCAAGTTTATCCTCTAGAATATCTATACCAAAAAAACAACTATTAGGCTACCTAGTTCTAAAGCAACCAAGATACTTGAAGTGCTCAGTCTCACCTACTTCTATTCCTGTATAGTACTCGGAATTCGCTTTCTGGGTGTTAGAGATTTATCTTCGACTGTATTGAAGAACAAAGGAGCTGTATTAGTGAATCTCAAAATGGTGAACAAAGCACACCAGTACTTCTGAAGGCAGTGTAGCAGTGCTCACTTCACCTCTACTAACCCAGCAATTTACCTCTGAGAGGAACCACCAATCTACAAACTGTTAGCCCAAAATGAACCTAGTAGTAATACGTATATCTCAACCACATTAATAAATACTACTTCCTAGACACTTTAAAATTGATAGTAATTAGCTAGACTTTCTTTTCTAGCTCTCTAATATATACTCAAGTGTGTTAAACAGCTTCGCTTTATACTATTGTTTCCTACTCTCTTTTAAGTAGGCTTGACATTACTTAGCACTACTAAATTTAGGTATAAAACACACCTTCGAATAAAACCAGAATTAAATTAGATTATGTTCTTAATTAAGCTCTTATCTACTATATAAGCATTTAGTGTTGAATCATAGTTATCTAGTACTTATTAAGACACGCAGTTGTTGTGGTACGGCTTAAGAGAGGTCAGATGTAGTTAGAAACTTTTTGTACAGAGCACCTTCAATTGATACTTTACAACCACTCTCAATAATCTTATTATTATTAGTGAAATTGAAAGATGACTTTAGGATAATTTAGGAGAATTTCGGGATAAAGTTAGAAATGTAAGAGAACATGACTCCAGTTTCCATCATCACTGGAAGCGTCCAATGGCATGATTAATCAACCCCATTTCTCTCGCCTCTAAACAAAGGCTGGTAACTCCATCTCATCATTTATAAAGCTAAGTATGTATTGATAGACTAATGAGTTATGTCGGGTTACTTGTTGAGAGAGCAAGTAGTCTACATTCTGTTGCGAAATGACAGTTTTGAGTTGAAATCCAACGCCTTGAAGAAAAGTAGAATAGGAGGTGCATCAGAATTTGATGGGAAAGTGAGTGGTGATTTTTGAAGTTCGAAGCTAACGGCTTTTAGCTTTTCGACAAGGGAAGAGCGAATCGAGTTCAGCGTCCACTTAAACCAAGCTCCTTGTACTGTTCCTCTGTTTCTGGGAGTAAATATTGGTGGTTTGCGAAGAAGAGACCCCTTTCGATTGATTTCGGCGTGATCGGAAGGCCAAAATAATAATAGAACCAAGCATCAGGATATCCGTTGTTCTCTTCTAGTTTTTGCAATACCTCAAGATTGGGGTCAAAGTAGGCAATTCTGTGCTTGTGTTGGAGCTCCCCAACCGAGCGGGTTCTAGGATGAAGAGAGACACGGAGTTCTCTTACATCACGTTCCCGATCTGTTATCTCATTCCACAAAACGTCGTTGTAGGCAACAGAGAGCTCGCGGAGATTTGGGAAAATTCTCGTTCTCTTTTCTTTCATTCTATCGTGTCTTTACTGTAAAGATTCCTCCTCTAAATTGCACTCTTCGTCGAATCCATTCCACTCGGAGTATACCCATGCTAGGTACTTCAGGTCCTTCAACGCAGAGCAAGCAAGAGGCTCAAATTTTGGCTCCAAAATGGCACTGAAGTCGAAGTACGATGGACCCAAGTACAATGTATCAACTTCAGAGTTGAAGTGAGATAGCGGTAAATTGGAGGTAGGTTTGGCATTCGTCTTCTTGGAAATGGGATAGAGCGGAAGCCATTTGCGAAGATATTCCCCCCTTGATTCCCTATTTGCGCCAAGCATTCCACATACAGTTTAGCTCTTCTCACAGGTGAGCCATCTTTGTGCCACCTTGGAATAAAATACCTCCACGACCTGGCCATCGGGAGCTGCAAGTGACCAAATCTGCAGTCGAACCTCGGTTGGAAGTTTGGGAAACAAGTGGAAGGCGGCCTCACCATCGGATGGCGGTGTTCGTTTGCAGTCTTGCCCGGTGATCGAAGACATCGTGAAGGTTGGTGGTGGTTGCAAACCTTGCAGGAGGGCGGAGCTATAGTTAGAGTCAGTTGATACTAACTCCTGACAGAGGATATATTGTTTTATGTAAATCTTTCTTACTGGTTAGTTGAGGGAGGAGGTAACCTTCAAGCAACCCTTTCGCTATCCAAGGACTAGTTTCCGAGGTTCGATTACTTGATTGCAGGTAAGTTTGGGCTGGACTCTTGGTGGGAGTTGAAATTTTGAAAGTGAGGCGTTGAATTGAAGCTGTATGTTATTTGGAGATCAAGTCGAAGTTGACGCTCAACCTCGATAATTTGAAATATTGAATGAGGAGCTTGGAAGGTGATAACCCGAACATGAAGTCAGTTCCATCTCAATTGCATTAGGACGCTCAACTTACCAAGTTTATGATTGATGAATGGAATTCGAAGTGTGATTTCGGCAAGTGATAACCAGATTCTGTCTCTCGGAATGGGAGGGTTGTTAAGTGTAGGAAGAGGTGCTTTGTTATTTATGTCGGGGGTGTTAGGCTACTTCTTATTGGCTGACGACTATTTTTCATGGGAATGGGGAGGAAAGTGCACCATGGAAAGCTTACGATGGACAATAAAAGCCGCTAAGACCTTCAGGTTCGTAGCTGTTAACCTAGCTTGATTTTCCAGTTATTTAAAGTAAACTATATAAGTACCATAAGGAAGATATTTTAGGAACGGATATAGCTAAAGCAATAATTCTTATTTCGCATGTCAGAAGCTAGAACAACGGGGGGCAAAAGTCCGCAAGGAGAAGGGTAGCTATCCGGGCTTCAAACCCGCTTTCTGTGAGATCCATGGTTGTAAACCACCTCAACGACCCTAGCATCGGGGCCTGCTAAGTCACAGATTTTCAGCCTGAGTTCCATAGGAAGTTTGGAGAACAAATAGAAGCAAAATCCTTCGGTGGACGTGGAGTCGTCCGCCTGCTTGATCATTGGACCAGTGATGACCATTGAATCCGAAGTTGAAGGCATAGACAAGGGCGAGTAGCAACCCAGAATCGTGAGCATCTTCTCTTGACGACCTGTGGAGCTATTATATTACTACTTTGAGTAATGTAGAAGTTCAAGTTACCGTTCACTATGGACTCCTGAGTTGGTCTGCGATCTGCATTTATCTTGTTAGAGCTGAGCAACGTCACCCTTTAGGACTCTTCTGCCTTCAGATTTTCAACAGAGCCTTTAACAACCCTCAGCTCATCAAGATTTCCTAAAAAAAACTTCTTGCTCTACAGCCTACAAACACAGGCAGGTCTGTACGACACACACTACTACGTACTCCGTATGAAATGCAAGCCCACGAACTTCTCAGACCTCCCTTTAGAACTTCGTCTTACCGTTTAACATATCGCTCTTAAGAACTAAGTCGAATCACGACTGATGTATTTATCCAATCTTGAAATGCTCCAAGTGTCGAAAATACTTTGTGGCACTTCATATAATTCCAACCCCATTACTACACTTCAACAGCGAAACCCGAAATCTAGCACTTAAGACAACATACAAACCACAGCTGCTCACAAGACTATCTACTTCGCGCCAGAAAAGGATGTAGTTCTCGTAAAGGATCCCTTTTTCTTTACCAATTCCTGACTCACACACATCGTCGCATGACTCAAAGAAGTTCAGAAGCTCGATGTTTAGGAGACATTTCAATGGTTACCAACTTCTACCCAATTAATTCGTAACAATCGAAAGATCAATTCCGGAAAGTGGCCTTCCGATTCGAAGTCTTACTAAGGACGGGAGTATCCAAGTCGCACTTTATTTAGTGTCCCGCAATCTCGGCTAATACATCTAGGATGTGAAGAAGCACTTCGCAAACGCCTTTGGGAAGCTGGCAAGGAGGGTATAATCAAGGCCAGGTTTTTGGATTGGTCGTCGTATAGGAACAAATTGTACTATACTTACAAGAAGGCACTTAGTGAGACAAAAGCCATGTTTGGAGGATGAGTAGCAGATACATGCTAGATACGGTAGAGAGTATAGACTTTTACGAGAAAACGGGGTTTTGAAGAGGGATAGAGATATAGAGAAGTTGGATAGTTAAATTAAGCGAGTGGACGTTACGAGAGTATACACTATAAGTGTCTACCTTTTTGTAACAGACAGGGGTCGGCATCTGGAATTCCATGGAATATCCAGGAGTATATAGAGGATATATCCGTTCCATTTATGAGAAGTCATAGAATTTATCCAGGATAGAGCCAGTATCCATAGAAGAATCTATAGAAATCTATAAACGTGACTTTCACGTGATTTTGGAACGTAAAAACAATAATCCGCCCGCTGATCTAGTCACGTGCACTACTAGGGTACACTAGCGTAGTCTTAAGCCTTACTTATTTCTAGTAAAGTAATATACTTATTTACCTACTAAAAAAAAGTCTTATAGATTTAAGTCTTTTAAAGCTTAAACTCGAAGTATTTTAACTAACTTCTATAATTTAGTTTATTAGTACCTCGCTAATATTAGTATCTCGCTACTTGAAATCTTATATAAAAAACGTCTATACATAACCGTGCACTTTATATATATATTAATTAAAAAATCTAAAATTATAATTTTACTAAGAAAATAAAAGTTTAATATTATAATAATATTAATTTTAATTCTTTACTAGTTTTAATTAATAATTCGCTTAAAAATGCCTCTATAATTATTAGTAAATTTTCCTTTGTCTAATAACATTTAAATATAAGATAAGTAATATTTAAAAACTAAAAATTAAGAATACTCTTATATTAATAAAACTAAAATATTAGTTTTAGATTTTTTTATTAATATATACTTAAAGTATATAGTTATATATAGACGTTTTTTATATAAGATTTCAAGTAGCGAGGTACTAATATTAGCGAGGTACTAATAAACTATATTATCTATAGTTATCTATAATACTAACTTAACTCTTTTTTACTCTACTTATAAAAACTCTAGATATTCTATAGTTCTAGAGAAAATTTCTCTAGAAAAATTTATTCTATTTTAATCTTACTCTAGATAGTTCTTAAGTAATATTATCTATAGATAGATCTATAGAACTCTCTTCTATATATTAAGCTCTAGTAATAGAAGATTTACTATTTAAAGAGTATTTTTAATAATTTAATAACACGAAGCTATATATAATATATTCGATCGAATTATTATATTAAGATCTATAATTATTTAAGCTTTAAAAATACTCTAGAAACTCTATAAACATTTTATACTTTAGCTTATATTCTCTTATTTCGAGAGTTTAAATTTCTCTTTTATAGTTATTATAATATTATTCTATTCGCTATTAATCTCGTTTTTATAATTTTACTATAATAATTTAGCTAACGTAGTTTATTAGCGAGTCGATTATATTATCGAGTCGATTACTTTAAAACCTATATAAAAAACGTCTATATATAACTATATACTTTATATATTTATATATAAAAATATCTAAAATTAAAACCTTAGTTTTATTACTATATGAAAAAGTAGTATTAAGAATTTTAGACGCTTACTAATTATAATCCACGATTCGCTTAAAATCACCTTTATAATTATAATTATTTTTTTATTTCTTTAATAACTAAGCGATTATAATTAGTAAGC
>LKTO01000482.1:0-38536 GCA_001399465.1 Hymenoscyphus scutula | reverse complement strand
CGAGCGACGTATATCACCGAGCGACGTATATCACCGAGCGACGTACTTTCCTTTACCCTGCTCTCTAAAGAGTAAAATTAAATAATAATAATATATTATATTAATTAATCTAAATCTGAATCTAATGAACTAGAAGTATCTACAGCCTCTTGATAAGTTCGTGTATTATAACTAGACTTCCTGTAGATACTACATCGTCGCCTAGATAGCTGCCCCTTCTTTTACCTACCCTTCTTAGAGCGCTTGTTGTGTCGAGCCTGTTCCTCTACTTCCTTCTAAGCTAATACGTCCTGCGTATCCTCTATAGTAAGTGCCCTACCCTTGACAGACCCGAGTCTTTTTAGCCCTCTAGCGTTTACTTAGTACTTTATTTGCCTTGCGAAGAGTATAGACTTCGGCTGATAATAAAGTTATCTTATGAGCTAACAGCTCTGTACCCTTAGCTAATATAGCTACTATCTAGAAAATAGAGGTTAGCGAGCTTTCTTGATAACGTATAATCTGATTCTTAACTAATGTCGTCTATAAAAGAGTATTAGTTAGGTTGTGAGAAAGGAGTCTATAAGACCTAAAGGTTAATATTAGTAGAGAGGGTCTATAATACTATATTTCGCCTATATATTCTTAACTAGTCGATACTACGCGCTAATAAGCTCTAGATCTTTATATAAGGCTCTTTAGAAGTCGTAAACATAATTAAAACGTGTCTTTAACTCTAGTTATCGTTAAATAAATTAATATGTCTAGTTCTTACCGACGTATAGTACCTCTTAAGATTTAAGTAGAAGATTTACTATGTCTTTAACACTAGTTAGATAAGGCGTAAATCCTCTTAAATCTAGATTAAGTATATATTAAATAATCGTGTCCTTCTCTAAGTTGTTTAATTTATAATAATTAGCTTTAATTTTAGAGCGATAGGTTTAGCTAGCTATTCTATATTAAAGTGTTACTTTAGAGACCTTATAGATCTTTACTATAGAGTGTTTACTTAGCTTTTTAGACGTTTGAATAGCCTTAATAGCTAGAATAATTCGCGCTTCTTAGGTTTAAATTTCTATAATAAATAGTTGAAAAAACGCGTCTTAAAGTTTATAAGAAGTAGAGTAGAGAAAAGTGTATCGCTCGGTAATATACGTCGCTCGGTAGTAAACTACGTTATATATATATATATTTAGTAATTATAAATACTCTAATAGAATATCTTAAATACTTTCTAAACTATATATATCTCTTTTTTAGAAAGTACTTCTATTAAGATATAGATATAACTATTAGTTTAAATTTACTATTTTACTATTTATCTATATTTAATTTCTAGTAAGTTTATACTTCTACTACTTTAACTAATGTAGTTTACTATCGAGTAGCCTATATTACCGAGTAGTCTACTTTAAAACTTATATAAAAAACGTCTATATATAACTATACTCTTTATATATTTATAAATAAAAATATCTAAAATTAAAATTTTAGTTTTATTAATATATAATTATTATTTAATCTTAGTTATTAAGTATTACTTAGCTTATACTAACGTGTTATTTAAAAAAGAAAAAATAGTTAATAATTATAGAGGTCTTTTTAAGCGAATCATTAATTAAAGCTTATAAAGATTTAAATTTTATATTATTATAATCTTAAAACCTTATTTCTTTAATAATATTTTAATCTTAAATAAATATATTTATAAATATATAAGATATATAGTTATATATAGACGTTTTTTATATAAGTTTTAAAGTAGGCTACTCGGTAATATAGACTACTTAGTAGTAAACTATATTATAACCTTTACTACTCTTACTAGTAGTAAAGTAATAGAATTATAAGTAGTATTAAAAGTCTTATTATATACTATTCATTATTTTTAGATATATCTATATATAATAAGTAATAAATAAGAAAAATAGTAATACTAATAGTTCTAATCTTATTTAATAATTTTTTAATAGTTTTATCTCTACTTTAATAACTTTATACTACTATTTTAATAGAAATATCTCTATTTATAACTTAGAGAGTATTTAAGATATTTATAATTAATTAGAGAGTAAAACTATATCTTTACTAAAAAGGAAATAACTAAAATCTCTCTTATATAATTATATTTTATATTTACTATTTTCTTAGAATTATTTTTCTTAATATATTCTATCTATATTCTCTACTAATAATATATAGTTCTTAACTACTTATACTCGGCCACCTAAAAAAATACTCTATACTCTATTAAATTCTTAACTACTATTTAATATACTATTCTACTAATTTATTAGCGATTTATATAGTAAATAGATGTAATTATATATAAGATTTAGAACTATAAATTATACTCTATAGAATTTTAGATGAAAGTAGTTAAATTATTAGTATTTTATATACTAGCCGCCTACCGCGATATAGGCCTCGATTCTTAAGAGTATACTCTGATATAAAACGTTAAAGGATTCCTTATCTAGAGTATTCTACGCTGCTTGTAGAGCACTTTCAAGCCTTTGTCTTAAATCCTCACTTATAGATTTGTCTATAGCTATCTCTAGGAACATCTTATAAACCCTCTTTTTAAGCTCCTACTAAATATGCTCAATTGGGTTCAAGTCAGGGGAGTAGGGCGGCTAATCCACTACTATATCGATGCCACGCTTAGTAAACCATGCCTTAACCTTCCTAGTAGTGTGAATAGAGGTATTATCTTATATAAACAAGTACCCAGGATCCAAGGTCTCATACGTAGGCCCGACTTCTGCCTCGAGGACCTCTAGGTAGGACTCTGCGCTATACCTATGCTTCTTGGACTTAAAATCACAGTCTATAATATAGAGGTTAGTTCGTCCGAGGTCCTAAAAGCATCCCTAGACTATAACCTTTATATTCTTCTTACAATCATAGGTTTAAACCATATCTTATGCCTATTTATTCTACTATAAGGACCAGAAGACCTACTCGTCTCTTTTACCTCGCCCTCTCTTAATAGAGTACTCATCAGACTATATATACATCCCCTATTCCTCTACGTTCCTGCCTCTATTCTTTAAGCACCAGGCAAGGCGTTTAGCTGTGTTTGTTACTATAAGAAAGAGCTGGCGTCTAGCACGCTAATTAGTGATGCTATTGTCCTTAAGAATGCGCTTAAGGGTTATATATAAGCATTCAAGGCTGTAGTCCCTTAAAACGTCGGCATAGGTTACTTTCGGGTTAAGTCGTACATAGCGTAGGATATATCGTTCGTCTATCCCTATATATAACTTCTTCCTAGCTATACGAGGTAGGGACTTTCCTTCGTTACGCAATTCATCTTAGTAGACAGTATTCTATAGTAGTACGAGGCAGTAAAAACTCCTCTACAGCGCCTCGTTGTGTACCGCCAGCACAAGAGAACTCTATAATACAGCCTCTCTGGTACAGAGTCAAATGTGTCTTAGCTTGCCGGTTGCCAGATATGACGCGTAAAGAAGAGTGTTGAGGTGGCATATTATTATAGTTTAAGAAGAGAAGTTGGTGGTCGACGCGCCGGAAAACGCGTTTTATGCCGAGTGGCCGAGTATAAGTGGACCCTTACTATACTCTCTTCTAAGTTAAAAAAGTATATATTTATAGCTCTATACTATAAGTCTCTAGTTATTAAGTCTTATATTATCTATTTAAATACTTAAAATAAGTACTATAAGTAACTAAAAAAGAAATCTTATAAGAAGAAGAAGTAGTTAAATTTACTTTCTTTATATATTTAAGAGATATTTTAAATATAAAAATTTAATTTAATTAATTTAATTAAAGATAAAAACTATTTATATAGACCTCTTACTATAATATACACGCTAGTACCTTAAGTATAGACGTTAGATATCTATAGTAATCTAGCTTCTTATATTATAATAATTATATTACTATAACTAATTACTTCTTAATAAACCTAGTACTCTATACTCTATAATATCTTAATAATAATAAGTAGAAAGATAGTATAACTATATATCTTATCTAGTAATTTAAGAGAAAAACTATTAAATTTTTATAAATCTTAATAAAATAGCTATTTATAGCTTTTATATTCTAGAAGTAGTATAAATATAAAGGCTTTTTATTTAAGAAATAAGAAGATCTCATAGATTAAGCGTGTAAGATTTAGAGTTATAGTTGTTAATATTTAAAAAGGTAGATTTTTAGGAAAGTCGAATATTCTAATACACGCGACTATAACCTTCTTTCTCAGCCTCTCATGCGTCATTTTTAAATTACACTCCACTCGTAACTGAATACTCGGGTTCTGAAAAACAATAACAGGAAGACACACCTATCACAACCACCTAGTCATCATTTCTCCCCCTCCCTCGATTAGGATAATTAGGTGAATGCAATCCAACCGGCGCAGGTATTGAAGTGTATATCATGAGGCGAGAAGGGGTAAGGTAGGCTTGAGACAATCAGCCAGCCAGTCCAGCTGTTGTTGTGTTGGACTTGAAAAACAACACCCGAGGAAAACAAGGCAGAGGAACGACAAGCAAGAAGGCCAAACGAACAGGCAAACAAAGCGTCCTAGGAAACGGGAGAAAAAAGCCTCGCGGGATTTTAAAAGGAGACGCAAGGAGCTGCACTCTTTTGTTTGCCTCCCTCAGCTCGCCTTGCCTTGTTTCACCCGCTCTATCTATCTCCCGCCCCCCTCCATTCCAACACACCCCACCCCTCCTCCACTTGCGACGAGATATCTCGATCGGGTTGAAGTAAACATCCCAACCGACAGACAGCATGGCACAGTCGTTGGAAGCCAAGATCGTGGTGCTTGGGGCCCAAGGAGTCGGCAAGACGAGTTTGTTGTTGCGATACATCAAGAACCAGTTCTCGCCTGCGACAACCACGTCCACGGTGGGAGCAAGCTTCCTAACCAAACGAGTAGTGGATGACGAGAGTGACACCGTGGTGCGACTGCAGATATGGGACACCGCGGGGCAGGAACGATTCCGGTATGTATTACCTCAATTACCTCAATTACCTCAAAACCCAACTTGATTTGCGGTCACTCCCTTGCGACTTCCCTTCTCATGAACAACCAAATCCATGAGGTGATCTCCAGATCTTTAAACCCACCTGCAGTCTTGGCTAATATGTCTTATTCACAGCTCCATATCACGCCTCTACTACCGCGGAGCAAATGCTTGCATCCTCTGCTACAGCATAACAGACCTGACCTCCTTCGAGGAAATGGGTGTCTGGCTCACCGAACTACGTCGTAACCTCCCCCCCGATATCATCCTCCACGTCGTAGGCACGAAAGCCGATCTCGTCGCCCGAGACCCTTCCTCGCGCGAGGTACCATTTGAGCGGTGTATTGCCTATGTTGCGGACAATCTCGCACCCGGAATGTCGTCCACGCCTCCTGCTACAGCAACGCCAGGAGGTATGGGTACAGGTGCGGGGATATTGGATGGGGAATACGGAGGGAGAGCCGGAGGGTACAGACCCTTTTTCAACGTTGCCGCGGCGAGAGATCCTCTAGACGGGGCCAGAAGTCCTAGTTCGAAAAGAAGTAGTGGTTTCTGGGGACAAGAGGTTGGATGGGATTGCTGTCACGAAGTGAGTGCGGAGAGCGGTGAGGGTGTGGAGGAGGTATTTCGAGTTATTACTCGGAAACTTGTTGAACAAAACCGTTTGATGAGCCAGCAGCTCCTCAGTGCTTCACAAACACCAGGAGGTACTCCGATGGATGGTGGGCCTGGAGAAGGTAGTGGAGGCTATTTCGACAGACCGGTTGGAAGTTTCAGAGTAGGGAGAGACAGAAGGAGTTGGTTAGGATTCCCGGTGGATACCTACATTGACGCGGGACCTCATAACGGAGAACCCGAGGCGAAGACGCGGAGGAAGTGTTGCTGATATCACAATATGTTAATCTGGATACCCACCCACACCTGGAGTTTGAAAGTTTGAAAGCTTGGGTCTCATTTTTGCGGCTGTACAATGAACAATTGGAAATGGAGTTTGGTTCGGAGGGCGTGGCTTTTGGAATCGGAGTTGGTAGAACTGCCTACACAATCTTTCTCCACAGGAAATTTCCACATGTATTCAATATTACTGATGCATATTCCTGGCTTGCCCTTGGTCTCGTGAAAGTCATTTGCAATCTTGCTTTGCCAAAAAAGACTACCAACGCAACCCAATCTCAAATTATAGAAAACGCCGTATTGTGCCCAGATCCCACCGTAACAAACACAAGCCCTCTACATAATAAGACAACAGGAGTTTTGTTTCTTTGCTTGAGCTAAATTGTATGTTAGTAATGACCTAGAACCCGCTGGTTTGAATCCAGAGTGGAGTTACTTACTATAAAACATCTTGCTCTGAGCACTCAATCCATCACTCTTCGCCACCAAATCATCAATCTTCTCGCCTCTCTGTAGCACACTCTCAATCGTCTTGTGCAAAACAATCTTAGTATCGTCCAACTCTTTCTGGATCTTCATAATGCTATCAGCCTGCTGCGGATCCTGGTATTTCACAATATAATCTTTGAGTTCGGGCATTACGATTGTAGGGGACGAGTTGGCCCATTCGGTTCGGGGGTGGGAGGTAAGGAATTCGTCGACAACTTTGGAGAGGAGTTGATGGGCTACCATGGATGGGTAGGCGTGGTCTGAGATGATGATACCACATACTCCCTCAGTTCGGCCGTAGGCATGGAATGTGTAGTCTTGAGATTGTGAGTTAGCTTTCGTTTTGGTATTGGTGGAGGGGCGGAATTGTGGGCAGGCAGACCTTGTTCTTCAACCGATTGTCTCTGTCCTGGCTTCGTTCGTTCCGCCACCGTCTTGCTGAAAAGTGTCATGAACTCTCCATAGCTAAAAATGAATTGCGTTGTCAGTCTTTATTAGGTATCTCCCCTCTCCCCTCCGGATACATCCTGCCCCTCCTTCGTTCGCCAGCTTATTATATTCGGATCTTATCGAAGAGTATGATAGGGACGTACTTGTTTTTGGTGAACCTAGAATAGGCGCTCAGTTCCTTCTCAGAAACCAGCTCATGCGCGGGCTTAGCCTCGTTCTTGATGATCTATTGCGAGGGAAATCAGCGGTCAGTCCAGGTGCTGGGTTTGTTACGCCAGGATTCTTACTCCGATGTAGTGCAACTTCATGCTTGCGGGTTCAGTGGAGGGTGGATTGAGGGACTGATGGTATTTGTAGGTTGCAGGTGGGAGGGCAGGTGGAAGGGGAAGCTGGGGGTATTTGTGGTTTACAAGTATGGTGGGGGCTTTGTTGTTATGAGTACGTAGGTGTATGGAACTCGATTGCCTTGCGGTTGACTGAATGTCTGTCGTCACATGGGTCGGTCCCGGAATGTCGGCAAATCAGAAAATCCGGTCCTTTAGGGGGAACTTTCTCAAAATGTCCAATAATCCCAATAATTGCAATTCGAAAACTTACTATTCATCAGTGGGACAGAGATATGAATCGCTGCTATCTACAATCTATTTCGGTTTGGGATTTCTTGGGATTCATCTGGGCTGCCTTGAGGAGGAGGTTCAACTCCAAGGTTGACGCATAATGATAAGTCTCAGCTCTCCTTTGCTTCTACCTTAGCAGTAGTTTCCAGTTTCTTCTATTATTATTTACTTGTTTTAAATAGTCTTGGGTAAGCGAGAGAACTTACCAGAGGGGGATAGAAGTCTCGCGCAGCCCAGGGAGTATCAGAAAGAGACACGTCAGGTGTTCATAGTCGTCAATTGTTTCATTTTCGGGAATCAAAGACAGCAAGTTGATGTCAGACCTGGAGAAAAAGAAGCAAGAGGCGGAACTATCACCGCTATGTTCCTTTACATCTTCATCTTAGAAACTAGAGGCCTCTTCCGGACCGGGTAGCGGAAATACTCTCTTCGGACCGAGATATCTTCCACGGAACGGGGAGAATTCCGCACTTTTGACAACTGACATCCGCCCTTCGAAGCCAACATCATCTGTCATTTGTAAAATATCTCGAGCGGCAACATACTAACCACCTTCTGGGATCGCATACAAATACCGTCACTTCCGTCGGTAGTGCGTCTTCATACTAAATAGATAAGTGAATCGCTTTATTCTTCTGGTCGCTCTCTATCTTCTCAGTTTTCTCTTTTTCTCTGCGTACCGCGTGCACCATACCCCTCATCTGTGTGTTCACCATGGATTCAAAACAGTTCAAGGAAGCTGCCGCTTCAGCAATCGATGAGAGTAGGTGTTGTCGTCAGATCCCCGTTTGAAGAAATACTAATGACCAGAATAGTTGTTCGTTACTACGACACAATTGATGGGCGTCGTGTGGTCTCCAATGTCGAACCGGGTTATCTCAAGAAGATTCTGCCGGACGGTCCCCCTGAAGAAGGCGAGCCATGGGCAGACATTCAGAAGGATATCGAGGCCAAGATTATGCCTGGACTGACCCATTGGTGTGTAGTTCCCAACTCTTGGATTTGAATGTACTAAGCAAACACAGGCAATCCCCAAACTTCATGGCTTTCTTCCCTGCCTCGTCCTCATTTCCTGGAATGTTGGGCGAGCTTTACTCTTCGGCATTCACCGCCCCAGCATTCAATTGGATCTGTTCACCCGCCGTCACGGAGCTGGAAACCGTGGTTCTCGATTGGCTGGCAAAAATGCTCAATCTTCCCGATTGCTACTTCTCAACCAATCATGGCGGTGGAGTAATCCAAGGGTCCGCTTCAGAAGCTATCGTCACAACCATGGTAGCTGCTCGAGACAAGTACCTTCGAGAGACTACTTCACATCTCACCGGACTTGAACTCGAAGATGCAATTGCACACAAGCGAAGCAAGATGGTAGCTCTGGGAAGCGACCAAGCCCATAGCTCAACTCAAAAAGCAGCCCAAATTGCTGGTGTTCGTTATCGTTCTATACCAACCTTGAAGGAGGATGGATTCGCCATGACAGGTGCTGGCCTCGAAAAAGTAATAGAGGAATGCAAAGAGCAAGGATTGGAACCATTTTACCTCACTACAACCTTGGGCACGACTGCTACTTGTGCGGTTGATGATTTCGCATCAATTGCTTCAACATTAGCAAATCATGCTCCCACGGACGTACCAGGCGAAGTTTGGGTCCATGTTGACGCTGCTTATGCTGGCGCTGCTCTGGTCTGCCCCGAGTACCAACATCTCACCGGCCCATTTCAGCATTTCCATTCATTCGATATGAATATGCACAAGTGGCTCCTCACGAACTTCGATGCCTCTTGTCTTTATGTCAAGAAGCGAAAGGACTTGATTGATGCCTTGTCAATCATGCCTAGCTATCTCCGAAATGAATTCTCCGATAGTGGATTGGTAACCGATTATCGTGATTGGCAAATCCCTCTTGGCAGACGGTTCAGAAGCTTAAAGATTTGGTTCGTTCTGAGGACTTATGGAATTAAAGGATTGCAGGCGCATATTCGTAAGCACGTCGGTCTCGGCGAGGGGTTTTCTTCCTCGATCAAGTCAAGACCGGATCTATTCAAGATTCTGACTGGGCCGAGCTTCGCTTTGACAGTCTTCTACATTGTTTCTACACAAAGGGGGGAGAAGGAGCAAAATGCACTCACCAAGGAAGTTTACGAGCTGGTGAATAGCAGAGGGGAGATATACATTACCTCGAGTGTTGTTGGTGGAATTTATGTTATCCGGGTCGTCAGCGCGAATCCAAAGGCCGAAGAGAAGTATCTCCGAAGAGCATTTGATATTTTAGTAGCTACCACTGAGGAAGTCCGAGATGGTAAATCCCGACCTGCGAGTATCAAGGGGGATCTGGCTGATATCAAGGGGATTGGCGAGGCTGAGGTTGTTAAGCCCGTGGTTTGACTTTGGGAATAGATGTGCTTTGTTTCTATACTTGAAGTTAACGATGGGCTGGCTTATCTTGATTATTGAACTCCATTTGTTTCTGATTCGAGCGGTATTGGATAGTTGAAATTTTCAACTTGAAAAAGCCAAGAAATGTTTATTTAATAGTGTTTGAGATGGGCTTGACGCTATTGCTCCCCTTCGTTCGTTTTTTTTACTAAAGTGCCATCTGGCCCTCGCTATACCGTCTCCAGATAGCCAAGCCAAAAGCTGGGTAGTAATTAGCTGCACATCATTTCTCTTCGAAAACCATATATGACGAAAAAAAGCTCTGAAAGGCCCCCGTCCATATGCGTAAAAACACAGAACAGTGAAACGATGTTCGACTTCGTCAATTGGGCTTGGCGCTTCTATTTTGGTGTTGCCATCGGATATTTGAGTTGTAGAATGACGATGTATACTATCGAGATAGCTAAAATAGACGTGAAATAGAAGAGGGGTTCCCTGCACATCCAAACTGGTTAGAACTTAACTCGAAGAACTGGATATGTGTATTTGGTGGCCTACAATGGGTTCCCGGAAATCGCATGTAGTAAAAACTGTTAAGATGCTAATGGTGGCCTGTAGTATCAACATCGAATCGCTTATCGCAACACCCGTTAAGCAAGTTGGCGTTCTGGCATCGGATTGTGTATGTAAGGCGGGCGCAAGCTCAGTTGATGGGCGATCCAGTACTGGTGCTGGATTCGAATTGAGATCTAGATCCATTGGAGAGCGGTTTACCTTTCCCATCGAGGATGTGGTTCCGTTGTCTACGTGAGTGTTTAGGCGATACCACGTGTTAACGACAGAGAAGCGATGAAAATTAAGTACTCCGAAAAGCTACACAACTTTCTTGTTTCTATTGACCGTATCCCCTACGATTCTCGTCTCTCTTGTCTGACCTTGATGACACACTTTCTGCACCAGGTACGCACAGTAACCCTGATTGTAAGAGAGATTATGCCATTACTCCGCATACACCCAGGTTCTCTCGAATGAGGACTGTCTCTAGGAAAAATAAAAGTACTGCTTGTAAAGGATATGAATGTTTATCTATACTTTCGGAGAATACATTTCATCGCCCAAAACAATGGTATACGTCGAGCAATGTATTGAGATCTTAACCCTTAAACCCCACTTTATATACGTCATGATTCATTCAGACAATTCTAGCTTGGACAGGTATTGACTTAGTCCGCGATAGACTACAAACCTTCACTTTGTAAAATGTGAAAGTTATTTTTGGCTGTCACCAGGTTGTTCGCACAGGCGTAATTAAAATGAAAGCTGCGGAGTGGGAGACTATTTTATCTTGAACAGTAGTTCAAAGTCCGTCTTAACCCCCTTTTTGTTGTGATAACAACTCGAGCGGAGCTGGTCGCTGTGCCCGATATGTTTTTTCTACGAAGTACAAAGAGTATATCCGTTTTCGATATGCTGTACATTTCTTTCAACCACGACCTGATGGGCTTAATGGGTATTGTTGACTTGGGTAGACGCACCGGTATTGTAGTACATTCAGCTCCAGCCTTTCCCATCCCAAACACCAATCAATCAAAAATTATCTTATATGATCCCATCTGGCTCTGGAACCTCTCTCCTTCGTCACCCTTTATCGGTTAAAATAAGCGAGAAAATCTAGAGCACCCCCTTTTTACTTTTTTCCACATATCAGACGGGCCACCCAAACCAAAGTCCCGATTCGCTGGATGGCTGAGACAATGCGGTGGCCTGCTTCATCATATCACTAAATCTAGCTGTATTGGGAGATTAGGGAGGAAAAGAAAGAAAATGGCGATTGTCTCGATCATGTTTCTCGCTTCTCGCGAAATGAAAAGGGTATACTCAGCCTTGTGGATGATGAATTGAAGGTACCTGATCATTATTTCAATCCTCTATATTACAAATGTTATCATATAAAAGATTCATGACATATCGTCATGTCTCTTCGTCTCGTGTAAAAAGTGCAAATTACAGTGTAAGATTCCACAGATAATTATACTCGCATGTAAGACCGTGTGCTGTGAAGAAAAAGTCTAGAACAAAGGAAAAGAAGCTTCGAAAAGAGTAACGTGGGAGTTTAAACATCTAAGCAAGCGTGACACCATCGATGTAAACCGTGTTGGTGCGAGCAGCATTGTTGCCCTGGCAGAAAGTCCAGACTGTGATCTTAGCCTTGTTCTGATTCTTTCCTGCCTTGAAGCTGAGAGGAACTGGTGTTGTCCAGCCTTGACCAGGTTTGACTTCCTTTTGGTTGGAGCACGTGTTGTCATTCTCGCAGATCCAGATCCAACAGATGTTCTGCTTGTTCTTAGGGAGAGTCTCCGCTTTGACGCTGCCTATGAATGAGAGTATGTATCTCTTCTTGGGAATAATGTTGAGGACTGTCTGTTCGATGGCTGCATCGGTATTGTCACGGATCGAGAGTTGGCTGGGAGGACATGTCAGTATATTGAAAGCCAAGTTGAGGTCATGGGCTTAGACCTACAGATATTTGTTTCCGTGCCCCGCAGCCGCATCAGGGTTGCCGTTTTGGCTAGCACGTTTGACGGCAGGGGATGCGTTAGAGCCTGCGACCTCCCTCCAAGGAGCGAATGCATCGAATTCTCCACTGGTGATGCTTGCAGTATCTAAAACAATTAGCGGGAAACAATATCAGGCTATGAATTTCACATACGTATAGGCGCCACAGAACTAGTAGAAGCGGATGCGGATGTCATAATCGGGTGCGAAGAACTTGGAATGATGGTGCTCAGTGTGGTTTGAATGATAGATGATGACGAGACAGGAGACTGGGTGCTTAATGGGAAAGATAGAGAGCTTGAAGACGAGGGCAAGACAGAGCTTGTTTCGTAGGTTGAACTGGTACTGGGTGGTTGAGATTCTTGGGTGCTTGAACTTATTACCTCAATTTCCGCACTAGAATAGCTCTCAGCGCTTGTAGAAGATGGTAAAGATGTGGTTAGAGTGCTCGAAACTTCACCCGCAGTGCTAGTGTAATCGACTGAAGTGGTAGTATATTCAGGAGGAGAAGTAACAGTGCTTGAAAAGTCCCCGTTGGTGCTCGTTGATACTGTTATGCTGGCTGGGAATTCCGGAGAGGAAGAAGCAGTAACTGGCTCAGCAATGTCTGTCTCGCTATACGATTGCGACGATGATGTCTCGCTTACGACTTCCACGTATGTTGACGTAGACTCAAAGGAGGAGGTTGGGATCACAACTGAAGAAGTTTCTGTTGGGTAGTCCAAAGAAGTTGAAGTGAGAGAATAATCCGATGATGTCACGGTCTCGCTGGCAGATTCCACGGAAGTTGAGGTAGGCTCGAAAGAGAAGGTTGGGATCTCAATTGACGAGGACTCTTGAGATGTGGTCGAAACTGGATAATCCGAAGTGATAGTCTCACTAGGAAGCTGGGAGGAGCTTGTTTGTATATCACCTGACGAGGGATCTGTAGATGAAGTAGAAATTGGATAATCCGTGCTTATCGTCTCGCTTGTAATGTCTGAGCTGGTCGAGACGGAAGCATCGGAAGTGATTGTCTGGCTAGGAAGCTTTGAGCTGGATGAAAGACCCTCAGAGGAAGTTGTTGCGTAATCCGAGGATGTTTCACTGGAAGATTCGACAAACGTAGATGTTGGCTCAGAATAAAAGCTGGTTTGGAAGTCGCTCGATTCGGACTGAATTGAGAAGGTCGTGGTTGCATAACCCGAGGATGTGATAGTTTCGATTGGCGATTCCACAGATGTCGAGCTAGGCTCATACGAAGAAGTTGACAGTTCCGGTTCAACTGAGGACGTAGTGAGATAGGCAGACGTGGTGGAAGCTATATAATCTGAGGATGTGATAGTCTCGATTGCTGGTTCCACAGATGTCGAGCTAGGCTCATACGAAGAAGTTGACAGTTCCGGTTCAACTGAGGACGAAGTGAGATAGGCAGACGAGGTGGAAGCTACATAATTTGAGGTGATGGTCTCACTTGGAAGCTCGGAGCTTGTCGCCGGCTCATAGGAGGAAGTGGAATAATCCGAGGCGGTCTCGCTGGCAGATTCCACGGAAGTTGAAGTAGGTTCAGCAGAAGTGCTTGTTTGGAAGTCGCTTAACAACGACTCGGTGGAAGTTGCATAATCTGAGGTGATGGTTTCGCTTGGAAGCCCTGATGTGACTGAAGTTGGCTCGTATGAAGAAGTTGACGATTCGTACTCTGAGAGTGAGGTGGATTCGGCAGAAACGCTCGAGGTAGATGTTGGATAGTCCGAGGAAGTTATGATCTCGCTCGAGGAAATTTCAATTGACGAGCTCGAGGTGGGTTCCGCGGAGAAAGTGAAATCTGTCGAGGCTACCGCTAAATGATTGTTATTTAATGTTTATATTGCCATATGATCGGAAAGGATTTTTTAAAGGAAGAAGAAATAAAGGCAGATGGTAGTTAACTTACAAGTAGAAATAGCATCAGAGCTCTGTGTAGGCGAAGAAGAAGAGCATTCCCCACTAGCAGTTACAGTGATCGTGACGGCGCTTGGAGTGTTGTATGCAGTAACTGAACTTATAACAGTGACAGTTGTTGGCGAAGCGCATGGTGCACATTGAGGGCAGACAGGAGCTGGAGGGCAAACAGGAGGCGGATGTGGATTGGGACCTGGGTTCGGGCCCGGGTTTGGGTTTCCTGGGGGACCTCCAGGAGGAGGAACACGTCGACCGAACCTCTGAGCGTTGGAACCGCTGAGAGCGGAGAGTCCCAGCATTAAAAGTATTAAGTTTTTTGTCATTGTGAAAGGTGGATCAAGCAGAAAGAGTGATGCTCTGAATCCCGGTGTAAAGAGAGAACAAAAAGAAGAGCAAGCAGAAACGAATGATGCTTGGATGGTGAGAGTCTGTGAAATCTCTGGGAGTATGTTATATAGCAAAGGCTGGATGGTTCGGAGGTAAGAGCGCAGCTCTAGAACCATAATTCCAGATTCGCCTAAACAGGGGAAAGAAACAATTTCTCTTGGCTGGAAAAGAAAACCTTCCTGTAGACGATAATGAAATATTGGTTGGATTCGCCTAAACCACCGTGGTGGAAATGAGAGGGAGAGACATTCGCGTGGCAGAAGTAATATATGAGTTCGCTGGTACCTGCATAAATATTGCTTCCGCAACCTTGTTCTATTTTGGGTTGCGAGATCGAGTTTTTCAGCCACAAATCGGCATTTTAGAACAGGAATTGGAACGGCACAAGTTGTATATCTTAAGGTATTGGAAAGCGTCTATGCAATAAATAATGTATTGCCGTCTGATGTTTTCATGTAATGCTTGCAATAAAACTCGAGGAAAGTCTTCGTTTGCGAGAAAATAAAAAGTAAATATAGTGGAAGGGCCCGAGCATCTGGTTCGCTCGGAATCATATGCTTGACGCCGTGGCGTCTTAGCAACTAAGCCGCATGACATTGCTTTCAGATCTCAGAAAGTTCAGAGAAGACTAAAGGAGCGACATCGTATCGATTCTTTCCCTGGAATGCAGATAATAATTTACTGCATGGCATTGTCAGTTTTTTGATATTCGAGAGCAACCATTTTGATGACCTATCAGGAAAAATATGGGGATCCGAGGGGGGGGGGGAGTTCTGGAACATGTGGCTATCATTTAAGACAAAGCAAGGAGACTGAAATGGCCATGCACCGAAAAGGAGTCACCACGTTCTCCCCCCGAGAGGTGCATGGGATACATGCAGAGCACGCGGGATAAATCTAGAATTAACTCGGGATAGCGCAGACGGTCCCTTATTCCAGGTCCTAGCTAGCCACTGCCTACTTGGGTGACACTGAATCCCTGAGGGCGAGTCCGCAAAAAAAACAAGCAACTGTTTACATAGCAGGTGATTCGTCAGTGAACGAGTGATGGCTCGCCACTTCAATATTCCACGGCCGGCATGCATTCAACTCCAAAAAGAAAATCTGCATGAATTCGATTAGCTGATGGTATCTTTTACTTATATCGATTCAGCTTGACTAGCAAGTCAACAATCTCGGGCGAAGAGCTCGGGGAGGATGCAATTGATTGGAGGGTTTGGTATAAAGTATGGTCTGAGGAAGCAGCCGTTTTTACCAACCGAGCGAGATAATCCATAGTCGACTGTGTAAGTTCGGTGGTGCTCATAGTATCCAGAAACTCGACAAAAACATCGATGGAGAAGACATGCATTAACATATCTTCCTCCTTATTAACCATGTCAACGAAGGCAAAGCACAGAATGCCTTGCTCACCGGCAGGCAAACCAAACTTCTCATCTACAGCCGGGAAGTTGGTGTGAGTAATGGTATGGAAATCGAGGGCTGAGAGGCGTGGAAGTATTCGCAGGAGCCGACCTTGAGCCAAAGATTTCTGTCTTTCATCGAGCTGTCCCTCACCAGTTCCGACTGTGCGCGAGCTGCAAAGTTCAAAGACCAACTCGTACACTTGCTGGTCGTGAAATATTCGTCGCCATAGCAATCCCTGACCAGGTGGCATACCCCCTGCCAGTTGCAATCCTCTCATTTTCGTGTCTATTCCAGCCGAGGATCTCCTATCACAATCTACCTCGAGTAGATCCCCCAGAATCTGTGTTGCCTTCTCGCCAACCTCGACGTGAGGCGTGCTCAGCCATGCTCTCAATGCATTTTCGACAACACCCTTCATGATAGACAAGATGGCGATATCACCAGGGCTTCTCCTTGCCTTTCCAATGATCTCCAAAGCCAGAATGTTCGCAGCTGGCGCTGGCGACCGTAAGGCTTGTATCAGAGCATCTTCGGACGCGAGGGTGAGAGCATCTGTGAAGCGGATTGGGCGAAGGAGCTTGATGGCAAGGCTTGCAAGGATGGAAGGATCACTTTCGTATGTGAGGAGAATTTCAGTCAGTGGGGGTAGAAGCCGAGGTATTAGACATGGAGTGTTGCTGTCTGATAGACGTTAGAGCAAGCTTGACGGGATATTGTATTGTACTGAGTGCAGGTGGTACCAGGTACTGATCTCTGCCAACTTACCTGTGAGCTGGAGCTCAACCTCATCAAACAGCTTTGCATTGAGAGGCGTATCTGGGAAGGCGATAAGCTGTCTGAGATGGCTCACAAGCTCATCCGACCCTGTCACTGGGATATCATCCATCTGGCCGGCTACTGGTATACGATGTGAGGGTGATTGAGGCTGGTGGTGTGCAGCAAAGGGGTGCTGCCCGCTTCGTGTGTGCAGGATTCGGATAAAGTCTCTAGATATCTCGGATTCTGTAAGGAGAGTTTGGATGGGAGTGGAGGAGGATTTTGCTGGTTTTGTGAGGTTGGTGTTGATCTGCGTGGCTCAAGCGCTCACCTGAGGTGGGCAAGCTCACCCTGCAAACATCACGTGAGTAGCTTGATCGCGGGGTAGCTGGAGGTGCGCACCTGCAGGTGGGAATAGTTTCAACTTTCAACCTATGGATCTCCTCAGGTTCCAGGTTGTGACCAGACACTTTCTTTCGCAAGAACCCCAGCTACCATCCTGGGCATCTCTTCCGGGAAGAAAGGAGGGGAGGAACAACAATAATCAATTACACCTGAGGTATATCCACCACATGACCTCTTCCTACAGTTGGCGACTTATATATCTTGAGACCGCGAATCTTAAGTTTCTTTCGTGATAAATGTACTTGCTGTTTAGTTTCAAATCACTAGCGATATGCGTACTAATGAGAGACAGCATCATTTCTATTCTCCAAGTCCTTTCCATTGCGATAATCGAAGTCTCTCTCTTGAAGGAGTTGGTTGATCACTAGCAAGTGCTTCAGAGCGTGGTTTTTATATTTGCAGCTGTCCACGTGCAAAAGTTTGGGGCGAGACTCCATATAACAAAGGTAAGTGCCTCCCAGTTCACGACGTCCTGCCACCTACCTAGTTCCACCTGGGCAGTTGGCAATCGGCGCGAGTATGAATGCTCTTTCCTCTACCTAATTCACGCTCTCGCTCCAAATACCTACCTGCCTGCCGTCCAGATGACTTAGGCAGGAAAGTCCTCGGACTAAGTACGTTCCTGTTATATCTCAGCATTGTTGGTCCACAAACACATAATTTTGTTACATCCTCTCTTGTCACCACCTATTATTGCTGCAATATCCTATGCATTGCGAACGTTTCAAACAATTCCAAACAAATTTAGAGGAGTGGAGCGATATTTGAGCTGGCTGGCACCTTGTTGGCACTCGGAATTCAGCATGGGGATAGCTTCCAACCTCCAAGCCTTTTCGAACTGGCTGGAACTCACAACAGCACACTCAGATGGTAGTAATCTTAGTAGCGAACTGGATGGAAATGAGTCCGAGTGGGGCGGCAGCTCCACAACACTCGAATCCCCACCAAAAGTTGATATCGATGCCATTTCCGATTCGAAGTTTGAGGGCAGCCTTGTTGGGTTTAGGCAGGGTCAATTTTCTCGAGGTAGTGGATCTTATACGGGAGGGGGCCCAGATACGTTCATGTGGCAGTTGGGATGGAAATTGGTTGACTTACCGGATGTCCCAACGAGGGCACGAATGCCGATAACTACCTCTCGTCTTGACCCAACTGCTCCCATGTTCGTACCGGGAAACCCCGTCTACAACGTACTTCCAGACTTCGATCATCATCGACAATACTATCCATGGCAGCAACAAAGTGTCCGGCATATTCCCCGTCCCCAGCCAGTAACCCTCAGCCAGCACGACTGTCCATGGCAGCAAAGTTCTCTACGAGTCCCTCTCCCTCCAGCAGTAGCTTTCAGTCAGAACGACGGTTATATTAGCTGGTCACTTCCGAAGAGTCGATTCTCCAAATACCAAAAACGATATCCCAACTCACATGGCCGAGTTTCTCGACGTCCTTTTATTTCACGCAAAAAAATGATGGGCTTGTGGGCGTCGTGTGAGCAAATATATGCTGCAGAGAACCAGAAAAAGGACCGATACTACAGTGCGGAAAACTCACAAGATTGAGACGACGGAGAAGGGACTATGAGGGGTTTGTCTCAGTAGTGTTAGCAATAGCTGTGGTGGTGGTACAGACAGATATGATTCTAAACTCATTCTTCGGCGAGTAAGGAAGAAAGGGGGTTTTCCAATGGCCGAACACAATTCAAATTGTTACGAGAGCCGAGTGTAGGTCTTTATGAATTGCGGCTCGCTTATAATGTTTCCTACAGTAAGGATTGCGAATGAAATCGTATCAGGATCAAGACTTCAACTCCTCGCTTCAGCCCCGCCCCTCGTCACCTCGTGGCAGACAATAAAGTGACAAAAACCCTTCTCCAGGTTTCTGGCTGATATCCGCCTACTTAGCTTCTGCTGTACCAACTATCTATAGTAATCCAAGGAGATTATTGTAGGAACGACTCCACTGCTGGTGGAAATATCGTTTAATAAGCTTACCGCCGCTCGTGCTTGTTATCTATCGCGGGGGCCCCAATCTGCAGATCTACCCGCATATGACATGCGCTTCAATGGCACAGCTCGCGATATTAGGTACGGTATGCTCCCTCGGGTCGTCCTCCCCTTGTTTCCCCCAAAAAAATTGAATACAATTTAGGTGATGGGGCATCTTGAATGATACATTGTGATAAGAAAGTTGGAACGGTATAGTTGACTTCTTCCTCCACTGTTCGTTGCGAGTTTCCTCAATACATGCCGGGAGGTTCCGGTGGATTATCACCCTTCCAAAATGGGGTTGAAAGACTACCTACGGAATGGGGGAAAGGTTGTTGCCATCTGATGAGGAATTGCAACACTTCATACGACGAATGGGTGATTTTATATGAACCCTGACGTAATTTGCGAGGGAAAGTTTGTGGTTGGAAGCTCCACACCAGCCTTACGCCCCTTCGTCTCAGAAGCGATCCTACGAAAGTGGCTCAGAGGTAATCCATCTCACCAACATGGTTCTAATTGGTCAGAATCACGAGGGAGCGGGATAGAGTGGTATTTTCTCTATGATGTACAACATCCTCTGCTCCTATTACTCAGATGCAATGATACTTATGGCGACTTGCTCCCGGGAGGTTGGGGTGTTTTGCTTTCCTTTCTTTACTTTGGAACTTTCGCTCACGACGTTTTAGTGTGATTTTTACTAATTGATTCTTTGCAGTCATGAATTCGACACTTACCCATGAGTTTCTTGCGGAAGATCAGAGTTGGAGGTTGCTCCATGTCGCAATTATTTTCGCGATTTTAGAGATATCATTCACTGCGCTGTACATTACCTCGAAGCTTCGAACCAGTGTAGTTCATGGGCCGGATTTTTATCTCATGATATCCGCCTTAGCAATAAATATGTGTTTAGTTGTTGTTTGTTTTAGTAAGTCTACCATTGGGCGCCTGTGAGTGAGATATGTGTAACGTATCTGACAACTCGATAGCATATGCCAGACTTGGAGGATTAGGGCACCACATCGAAGCGGTAACCCCACAAGAAGTAATCAGCTTCACAAAATCGAAAATGGCATTGATATACCTTTATATCACAGCAGTTACACTTCCAAAATTGGCAATCATATTTCTCTATCTTCGCCTTTTCAAGACAAAGAGTTATCGATATACAGCATATGGCATTGCAGGAATTCTGGTCTCTACTATGATTTTGGCTTGGGTTCTTGCTTCAGTCATGTGTATCCCATTCGCATTCAATTGGGACGAAACCATTCCTGGAGGGAGATGTTTGAATAAGGGATTGTTATATGCTTTGATGAGCATGCCAAATATTGGAACAGATATTGCGATGTTCATTTTACCTCTTCCTGTTATTTGGAAGTTACAAATGACAAAGAACCAGAAGATTGGGTTGACGGTTACCTTTCTTACTGGAAGCATGTTAGTACTTCCCCCATTCTTTTCCACGTTTCGCAGCTGACGATATATCTGTAGGGGTATCGTCACAGCAGTCATTCGTTTAGTCGTCTTCCAAAAACTAAGTGCCGATCGCGATTTCTACTGGTCTTCAACAGATACTGTAATGTGGACAGTAATCGAGCCTGGAATCTACCTCATTGCTGCTACATTACCATCCCTCCGAACCCTCTTCAACCCATTTATTAAAAAACTTGGTATCAGCACCCTTCGAAAACGCTTCCCTCTCACGAATCAAACTGGACCCGATAAATTTCGCGATAGCGTCAAGAGAACGACACTTGTCTCACATTGCTCGAGACGACCCCAAGAACTGGCAACTCACAACAGCGTTTCCAGGCATTCGACAATGGTTTTTGGTGCCACGCCACAAAGGGAGAGCATTAAATGTTTCTCAAGACTGGAAGGACCTTGGCAACCGGAGACTTTGGATGATAGACCCCAGTCTTCAGCTTCTTGTTATAGGAGTAAGAGTGTGAAGTATTCCTTTCCAAATGGAGAAGAAGAAAATGGATCTTTGGAAAATTTACCCGAACTGGAGTGGAATCCTTTTGTCATCCGGGTTCAGAAAACCACGAGTTTGTCTAGTGAACCTAGGGTGTTGAAGGGAGTAGCTGAGACGGTATGAAGAACATCTGGTTGGGTCAGCATTACTATATACTTCATGTGCTTGGTTAGAAGGTTGAAAACTGTAGTCACCCACATCAAAGAATCCGGAAGAGAGGCTGTTGCGAAAGGACCGTAACGACAGGATAACAGAATCCGGACATCCTTCTCCTCTATTCTCTGAGAAGAGTGGCACCATACGCTCGAATAAGTCTGGCAAGCAAAGTTCATGGATTCTGTATCCTGAATTTCAACAATGGAACAAGAACTAACCCATACTCTTTGTAAAATTCAGAACTCCACTTGTTTAGCAACAACGAGGTAGCGTAGCAGCGAGTCAAGGATGAAGGTAGAACCCTCGATCAGCTTCCAAATGTTGGTCGGGAATAAAAACTTTCTGCCCATTGTAACATATTTCGGGAACAAGAATATTAACCAGAGCTTTTTCGGAACGGCCCGAAAGGCAATTTGACATCCAAATCTTACAATTTACTTAGATTGATCTTTGAAGAGAGTTCAAGTCGAAGGTGATAATCTTTCGAGATCGTTCCTTCCCTCTTAACCTCTGCCTCGCATGCGACCCCCATCAGCTAGCTATTCGGCCTATTGTGTAACTTTTCTAAAAGAAACAACCTGGCCTTCGTAGTCATAAGGCAAACTAAACTATCAGAGAGACGATGAGCCTAGGGACATGCGCGTCCGGGCCGGCAGTGGTGTGAACGGAATCGCACTTATAGAGGTGCCTTGGCATAAGAGTACGAAAGATGAATGGGTGATTTAGTAGTTATGTTAGTATATTATTGAAGTCTGGGGAGCTAAAAAGAGGCAGGAGCTCGAGGAATATATACATGTTTCGGGTCACGAGATACACCCCGCAACAAGTGCCAATGGAAAACTTCGAAACGCAAATACCGCATTAGCATTCGGAAGATGAAGGACCATGCTACTTGAGGGCTCTTACCTAGCAAGTCATACTATGAAGCTTTACGCCTCTCTGTCACCTACAAACAAAGATCAAAATATCGGACGTATCATCATGTTCGTAGCTAAAGAAATCATTTTCAAGCTCAACTATCATCCTACAGAAGGTATAGACTCGCATTCAAAAACAGTCTCTTGGAGAACAAATTTCCACCATTTACTCTAAAATCCTCGTTCTGCCTCTCGCAAGATCAAAAGAGGAACAGACTAAAGCTCTTCACTGTTATAATACCTATCACCAAGCCCAGGGGTGCCAGGCCACAAAAACCAAACAGGATGACGAATATACAGGTCAAACTCAGAGAACCTATTATCGCAATATAGTTCTACCATTGAAAGAACCAAAGCAACCCTAGTTGGCACACATTACCAAAATGTAGTGCTCCCTCGGAAAATGCAAAACCTAAGCAATCATGTAGGCAAGATCTGACACTTTCTAAAAGACTATCCACGGACAGAATCGCTTTAAGAAGTGGGAATAATCTATGCGATATTATGAAGCTAACAAGGACAATGTTGAATATAGTTACAAACGAGAGCTATTCGTTAGTCGGAGCAATTAACGAAGTGCAAAAGCCTTATGAACGAAACGACCAGTATCAACTTGCTTGGATCCCAAATCAAAAGCGTGACACCTAGGTCTGTCAGGCGCTTATTGATTAGTGGCTACACATGACCGGGCCGAGAAGATAGGAGATCGGGGCGGGCGTCGGGGTGGTATCGGAACCGGGGTGAGGGAGCTTAAGCGAAGTGACGAATAAGTAATTTAATAGGCTACCTATTCTAGCTTAAATTAGAGCACATTAAAGCTTAATTAATACAGAACTTTATTTAAAAGGAAGACTAGGTTATTAATTCATAGATTAAGTAGACTTAACAAACAAATTCCTTTGATCAACTATAATCAGAGACAAAATTTGATCTAATTTAATCATATTAATTAGGTTATTACTCTAATTCATATTTAATCTTCCCTTATACTATACGTTCACATTTACTCGAGACCCTAATAGGAAACTGTTTATCGCTTAGTTAACTTAGCTTCTCCTCGCACGTCAGTTCACAAAGCAAATGAAGTACATTATTTACATAATCAAGAATCTAGCCACCTGTGAAACTAAAAAAAGTAGTACGACAACTTATTGTAACTCGACACATACTAAACTAGGCCACCACTAACGTAGTCTAGTGACTTGAGGAGTCCTATGCCATGCTCTCCTCAACATACCATCCATATGACAGATGCAATATTAAAATCTAGGAAGGGAAAGAGTACTCCTTTTGAGGACTAGGGCTCAGAACAAAAATGCTATTATGTAGTCTCGCACCCCTATCCTCATTTTCTCGATTTCCTATATCACTATCCCTCGTAAATTTTAGTACCTCCCTCTTATACTTATTGTTCCACCTTTTTGAAAGAATTCACCTTCATTGTGTTGACTATCGAGGACAACATTTTCAATTATCCCAAGCAAGTAGAGTAATCAAGTTAAGTCACTCTAATATAACTATCAAGACGTGTAAGAGGGCTGGCAGGTGCGATTTACTACTACTTTTATTGTCTCATCGCGAGCCTAGTGTAATGACAAACTACTGAACTACTTGATTAGTAGTTGTGTGCAGAGCAGAGTATAAGTAACTACCTTTGACTACTGAACGAGCCGGGAGCTTAAGCGAAGTGATTCCAAACAGAAGTGAGTGCTCTATTAAACTGTTCTAGCTTAAGAAAGCGTACTTTGAAACTTAAAAGCATAAGAGTTTAGCTAAAAGCAAGAGGGTTATAAATTATTGATGGTAATCCGAATAAATCGAAATTTATCTTAACCCTGTCAATGATCGGATTCATGAGTAACTTTTGCTCAAACATTCCCCCCCTTTTCTGTCCACTGCAGGCCACCCACCCTACTAGAGGGATTTCGCACCTTCGATACAATCCAAAACATAGCACAGGTATAATGAGATTAACACTCAGCGAGAATATTATATCGATGCTAGAGTAAAGAGGGTGTCTACATCAAAATCATATGTGAACCCATTCATGAAAGTCTACTTCGACCAAGTTATCAACTCTAATTGGCCTATTATGCAGATTTTTGGGGCCGAGCCGTATTATGAACCAGCAGGCTGGTGCTCCGATGTGGCCCCCTTCTTCTTTTAGAGGGTGTTCGTAGAATCAGATATTATAATCGGTTTGTATGAGACGTGTGGCTAGGATGTAAACTGGGTTTCCGGGCCGGGGGGGGGGGGGGGGGGGGCAGCGTCACTTTGACCCACGACCCACACATTAAGTCCATTCGTCCTTTTCTGAATTATATCGAAACAAGACGGCTTCGATATGCATATCGAGACTTTTACCTCAGATATTAAAAAATGAGTTTGGGCCAACACCCTGAAATATTGGCCTGATGGTATCCACATTAATCTTGTTATATCTGCGTTTTTGTTATAGCGAAATCCCTCTAGTATAAATGAAACAGTAAACCTCAGCGAGTCAGGTAGGTATTTACATTACCCGAGTCATACTCTATAATAACGATTCAAACTGGGTGTGGGACAAGGCTGAATGATATTGCCGAGATCAGATCAGCCCATGGGTCTGACAAGCGCTAGTGCTTATTGAATCTTACCCGCAATTAGGGGATTTAAAGACCTATTTGTAAAGTATAAGGAGTATACCTGCGTATTGGCTGTTGAAGGAGGAGAAAGTTTCCTTGACATATTAGTCGGTCAACCTATTCTCGGCTTGGCGACTGGCCATTGGTTGTTGAAATAAACATGACTAACTCTTCACAGTGAACTGCATAGAATTAATCCCTCGAATATTAAACATTGCCAGGTAAACAAGGCCACGAAGCACATGTTCCCAAATATATACGTAAGTACTAGTCTGTACTACATATAATCTCAATCCCATTATCCTCCTCCTCAAAAATAACGCTCTTTCACAAAGAAAAGACATATATTCCATCTCCATTTTAATCACATCTGATGGCCCTTATAAAACTAAAGTATTTACAAGAGAGCAGCAGCGATACCGACAGCCATCAAGAGACCAGCGGTCTTCTGGGTGGCAGCTCCTCCAGTGAAAGGAACGGTGGAATTCGAGGGCTTGACGACATATCCGGATGGAGCAGCAGTTCCATAAATTGGGCATGCTGGGCTGCCTGCTCCTCCGCAGGTAGCGGACTTGGATGGAGTAGAGGTGGAGACAGGGCAAGCGGGGGACCCGATACCCCCACAACCGGCACCAGGGTTAGATCCGATAGCGGTACCTGGGACTACAGGGACTGATGAAGCGCCAGCAGTGACGGTAATGTATGAAGTGATCGCTGGGGCGCACGAAGAAGCTCCTCCTGGAAGGGAGTAGACAACCGAGGATGGTTTTCCGCTGTTTCCGCTGTCGGATGCAGGGGAAGATGGAACACCAGGAGCAGCTGGGCCAGTCGAAACTGGAGGAGCAACGGCGCTGGGTGTTTTAACAACTGTAACCACGGATGAAGTGACCTTTCCTACTGGACAGTTGGTGACAGTTGGAGCCTGGAGGTAATCAGTATATGTATTTGTCTCGAGGAGATACTCGGAACATGACACAGAATTTGTGGTAGGGCTCAGGATTGGTTTTGGACAAAGTACATAGGAGTGAAAGAACTTACACACGAAGATATAGTATAAAGCTGTGTGGAATAGAAGGTTTGGGTTGATGGGCCAGATGGTGGGGTAATTGCTGGTGGTGCCGGGACGAAGGTAGCGGTCGCTGGGCAAATTGTCACAGTTGTTAGAAGCTCGCTGGTTACCTGCCCTATCAGGGCAGGGCAGTTGGTGACAGTTGGAGCACAACTTGTCACAGTATATATTTTGGTGGCCAAGACTATCGTGGAAGTTACAAGTGTATCGTTACTAGCGGCTGAGACAGCGGCCGCAACAGATAGGACGGATACGAATGAGGCCTTCATTTTGAATGTGGTTTGGTGAAAAGGGTAGGTTTGGGTGAGAGAAAAGGGGTCAGATGAAGATTGATTAGAAAGTGTTTGTAAAGAGTGTAAGTGAATCTGAGATTCTAAAAGAGTGGCTGGGCAAGTAAATGCTTGATAGAGGGATGGAGAGGAAGAAAGGAAGAACCAGAGAAGATGGGTATCTAAGAGTCTAAATACTTGCTGGTTAAATTTGAAGTTTGCTAAGGCTTTGGGGCAAAGGAAATGAGCGATGTCGTATCTGACTTAGGTAGGCCTGGTGGCTGGCTCGCTTAAAGTGATCCAGCCCGACCAGTTGGCTCGTGCGAGCGCTTTTCAAGAAAACCATTTAAAGTATCAGTAAATTGCCTTAACCTTGTACGGAAGTTGAATGTTCCAACCATCTAGATTAATAGCGTTTGATTGTTCTAGTTTTTGTTAAGATAAGTTACTAGAATTACCTTACTACGTTGGAACAATGAGATTGAACGTGTTCAATTTCCATGGATAATTGATCTCCAAGGCTGTGGAGCGTGGTCCGGATGTGATTATCTAGTTGGTAATGTGGCATGTTGTTGGTTTGCGGGGAAGTTGAATTACTTCTCGTTTTGGACGTTGGATGGCCAGGTGCATGGATGAAGGAAAATCACCCCTGAGAATTTACCCCTGAGGCTGCTGTATGAGTACTAGCCCCATTTTCATTTGTACCCGCCAAAATAAGCATATTTTCACTGGAAGTACGACATTTTATGGATACACAACTTCCAATTGGTGGGTCCACTTTACTACATTGTATTCTGGTACCGCCAAGGCTGTCCCATACCTTCGGTCAGCGAGTTTTGCGGTGGCAGAAGAATAATTGCGTCTTCTACAATCTCTATCTTTGGTTAACAAATCGTAGACATCAAATACAACTTCAACCCCCGAAAGTCCATGTAAAATTTACAATTCAATATGCTCTCGTATAGCAGTGGATACGTGATTAATATCGAATTCGCCTTCTCGCCAGCCAAGAGTTCTGATTTGCAGAAGCGTCTCCGGGCAAATCCAGGCTGTAAAATTAGCTTGCCCGGGCAGCAGTCGCCCGTCCATAGGGGGGCGTTATTGTGCTATACTTATTCAGGAATGGTTCCTCGTGAAACTTCAAGATCGCAAGATTGAGGTTATTTTCCGTAGCGCCAGTAGGAAGACCTCCTGTTCAACTATTGTGCTGCGGCTGGCAAGATCCATTGACTCGGACTTTGGAACATCACGCATTGAACAGGAATCATGCTTCTTTCCACATCCAGTATTGTAACTCAGAACGCTATACTTGAACGCTCCTGTCCTAAATATAATATTGAAAAATCTCCCTCTGTGCCAATAGTCAGACAAAAATTATATCCAGCAGGTCTGGTCGTTTTTCAATTCTCCGAAATTCTTGTTCTAATAATGGCTAATTGGAAGTCCGTTCTTCGAGTTTGGTTTCACTTCTCCGTCTTAAGCTGTCCTCGGATATGTTCCAACGACCAGACTCCCTTGGCAATATTCTGGCAAACCACCACTCTCTTCAATTTCACTTCTCCGAAATCTGTGTCTTTTGATTCCCACGGACATGTTCTTGTACCCAATGTGGAAACCCACGAAGAAGTGAAGCTATCGAAAGATGCCCGGGCAGTACTATCTGACCACCATGCCCCGAGACAACCTGCGCAATAATCGTATTCGCTACATCTTGAGCATTTAGAATTGCTTTCGGGAAGCCTTTTGAGAGCTTCTCAAGGGGCGCGACGAGAGGTGTTCGGACCCAGAATGGATGGACAACACTACATTCAACCTTTGTCAGTCAAGCTCATGGAAGAGCTCTGGGTTTGGGAACTTACGTCGTTCGAACCATAGGGGCATCGTATCTGTGGTCTAATTCCTGTCTTAATCCCTCGTGGAAAGCTAATGCAGCAACTTTGCTACATGAATAGTCGACATTCTGAGCAATAGTGACAAAACTCGCCATGCTCGCAATCGTTACAACATGTCCTGCGTAAAAAATATCGTCAATCTACCCGTACGATCAAGCCAGAGTTCCGGCACACCCCAAACAAGCAATATTGGGCTTGGTCATTTTGACTTACCAGCATTCTTCTTAATCATCGCGGGTAAAAATTCCTTCACCGTCAAGAAATGCGCCACGAGATTGACATTAAGCGTGGCTCGAATATTTTTCTCCGGGGCCTCGAGGATGGTTCCTCCAAATCCAATACCAGCATTGTTGATGAGAACCGTTGGCTCCCCTACTTTGTCACGGATTTGAATAGCTGCTTCGTTGATGCTGGATGAAGAATTTACGTCGACTTTGAAGAAGAAAACATTTGGTCCAACCTTTGGTCCTGCAATTCCATTAGCCCCAGCCGATTCCACATTCATTCCGGTCCCAAAACCTTCACGGCCAGCATCAAAACACATTGACGAGCGATCGGAGAACATACCACATCCTTCTTTCCCCTCATTCAAATCTAAAATAACAACCTTCGCACCCTTTTCCGCAAAAGACCTCGCAACCAAATCCCCAATGCCACTGGATCCTCCGGTAACAACTACAATCTCCTTCTCCGCTTCCCACTTTTTGCTCTTCCATGAGTTCATCGCCACATGTGAGAACAACCCATTAAGATGGTAAAGGATCGTTGATCCCCATAAAACCTTTATCAACCTGCCTCCAATGATCTGAATCCAATAGGAGAAAATTCCCGAGAAGGTCTGAGGTAGCTGTGGTAGCTGTAGTAGTGAGGAGAGGGCGAGACCAAAGAGTGCTGATTTCCAGGCGATAGCTTCAAGGTTCCATTGTATGGGTTTACCTAGAGAACGAGGCACCGCCATGATTTCTTTGCTTTCCACTTTCGCTGTTATTTTGACTTTTCGAATTCGTTAAGCAATTTTGAGGTGGAGGTAATTTGATTGATCAAGAGACAACCGCTCTTACTGCTGGATCGGGGGTTCTATCTCCCCGCATGAAACGCTACCAGTATTCCTCGCAAGACTAACGATACCAGGGCCGAATTCCTCGTGATAGACCGAGGTAGAATATTTAGTTGAGTCGAAATATGTCGCCGAAAACATGAGACTGCTTGGCCCTGTATAGACAAGTAGTGGAGATCCCCCTCGACCGCGCGTCGGCTCCGAAGGTACCAACCAAGTTAACTCCACCCCGTTCGATACTCGTCAACACTATCTTTCAACGTCGTTGATCGTTTGATTTAGGAGGGTGGCAGTTCGAGAAATTACATCTGTAAGTGACACTCCCCGTCTTCCTGGTTGTCAGAATTTCTTGGTGGTGGACAGGGAAGAGCACGTCTTGGGAGGGGGAGAATTTGACATCAATTTTATAAAGGACATATTCAGCTTCCCCGTCCCTTAGTTTTGGAGTAGTCATCTGATTAAATTGTCTCCGACTAGCTTATGTTTGACGCGGAGACTACATTCCCTTGAACATTTGAACAAGAAATTTTCTAGCTACCGTAAACAGGTTTGAATTAAACCATTACTACCTTCGTGATGGGCGGAAGAGAATGAGAGTTGCTGCCTCCGCATTACTTGTTCGATAAAATTATGGGATTTCATCTGCGGCGCTTACCTCAAGCTAACCCAAAGCTAGCCCATGGCTCACTCATGGCTCACTCACCGCTATTCCAACTACCATTACGAGAAATAAAAAACACTCCTCACAAGCAATGAACCCCTGCGAGCAAATCTTCAAACTCTATTGTCCCTAAAGTGACTTAATACAGAAATTGATTTGCATCGTGAGCTGGTCTTTTTCAATTTTCTTCGTCACAATTACATCTTCAGCCCCAAATTTCAAATCAGACGAGTACAGCTGATCCTTCCCTTCCCAGAACACATCGCTTCCAGGTTACCCGGCGCCCGCAACCCATCATGCACCAAACACACAGTTTGCGCAGGACCTTTTATGACAATCCCTTGCAGCTCACCTCCAACTCAATCAAACACCTCAAATCTCAACCAATCCCCAAGCACGATCTCCATCAAGTATTTAGATCCAAAGTTAATACCCCACAAGGTAAAGCCAACTCACCCTTCACCCAAAGGCCATAATTATTGGTGGAGGAACAAAGGAGAACTTCATTTCGCTAATCGTAAAGAGCCCAGACACTCTCACATGCCCGGATCCATCTCGAGCTAACTTGAAAGAAAAGGAAAAGAATACAATAAACAAAGTAGCACTTCAATTCCTCCTTTAGAAATGAGTGTCTGATAAGTAAGTAGTAGCGCTTCGGTTTTCCCACCCCCCAAATAAAGAGAGGCTTGCCATAAAAAAACGGTCAAAAAGGAGAGAAGTTTATTCAACCAACCACACAAATGGAAAAGATTAAACGTTTGCAGGATGTGCCGTGGGTAAAAAAGCATCGCGCAAAAGAAAAAGAAAGTATCCGCTGAGAACAATCAAAGTAAACATGTACAACGTAACGAAGGTGAGTGAGTGAAGCCGGCCGTCAAATAAAATGCAACCACCGACTCCGCAAGAGTCCAAACAAATAAGGAAAGAAAAGTCTCGCCCAGATTTCTTCATACAGAAAAACACCCTTCCTCCACGCAGTAATGGATTCAAGTCAAACAGGCCGTAAATCAAAGGATCCTAAGCCATCCGCCGCTAAAACCAAGCTAGCCTGGCCCCGTGACGCCTTTTAATGTTTCCCAATTCCAGAAAATCAACTATTTCCTAATGTTCAAGATTCCCATAAACACCACCCATTATTCATGCTCTAGATGAATCTAATTTCAAGATCTTACGGAGACTGTCCTCCATACCTTGAAGATCTGCCCCTCTATTTGCAGACGAAACGCCAAACGATAACGAACCAGAAGGAGATGCATGAGACGTGGTGTTTGCCATAAAATTTCCCGCATTTGAGGGTGTACCATGGCCGTAAATTTGAGAAGGATTGGTCGAGTGTGCAAAATTACTGTTGCGATGAGGAGTGGTAGTAGGAGTCTTCGAGGGAGTGACTTGTTGGCGAAGACCGGAAGTGCGTGCGGAATTCCCATTGTGATTTGGGGTTCTAGCATCTTGAGCAAAGTGATAGGTAGGATTGGGTGTGCTCTGAGTGCGTGACAATGAAGCAGGACTTTGATGTCCCTTTGGAGAGAATTGGTTGCCGTGATTTCCGTTTACGGTAGGTGGGCTTGGGGTGTGTCCGGAAAAGAGATATGCCTTCAAGGCTTCGGATCTTTCCAGGGCATTTTGAGAATCCTCGCGAGGGCGTGTATCGGTGTTGGTTCTCGCAGCCTTAATTCGTTCAGAGTATGGTGTAGAAAATGCCGGACCGAAAGGAGTGCCGGGGTTTTCGTCGAGTTCCATTGCAAACAAGCCATTGGGAGAAGATCGGGATTGAAAAAAGCCAGGACGGTTAATGGGAGTGGGGGCGGGAGAGGTTTGCACGTTTCGTTGATTTTCAGGTGGTGGTGGGAAAGGACCGACGGGCTTTCCAGTCAGGTGTTCCGAGTTGGTACTGCGTGCCCGCTCCTTCTCTGCTCTATCCGCTTTGAAGAAGAAGTCAAGAGGTGACTCTTCTCTATGCTGTTTGCTTATCGAGGCAGGTGCAGGTGGAGGGGTAGGTGATTGGGTGGGTTTTGACAAAGAGGCGTCCTTCATGGATCGGAGGCCTTTCATCAGCCCAGGAGAATCGGGAACCGATTTGGAGTAGAAGCTCGGGATGGGTAGAGCAGAAGGAGCAGGTGAGGCATGGAAGGTTGCTCCAGCGTAGATAGCCGCCGAAGGGGTGTTCATGGGTTTGGAGGGAATGCCAGCGGATTGTGTCCCATTTAGTGGGGGGGTATGACGATCTCGACCTTTGACGGCGGGCGAAGTTACGACATTTTTTGGGCGGTTCTTGTTGTTTCGGGACTTTTGTTTCGAGCCCGTTTCCCCTCTTGCGCCTGAGCTTGCGGTGTTCGGGTGCTGATTGTTTCTTCGAGGGGTTCGGGGAGGAGTACTAGGCTGGGCGGGGTAACTCATTTCGGCAGATGAGTTATGGTTATGGATCTGCGAATTCAGATGGTGAGGATTGTGAGGATGCTGCGACGGAGGGGTCGTGGTGGGTGGTATGGCGTGGGCAACGCTTCGGGTCTGCCGGTGTCGTCTTGAGGGGATGTCTTCAGAGGACATTGCTTCCTTGGCTTTAAATAAGCAGCCGTGGATTGGGAAGCCGTAGATGGAACAAGTAAAGGAAATGGAAAGCAGGCAGGCAGGCAGGCAGGTAGGAAAAACAGTAAAGCTGAAGTCGTTCGTTACAAAGGACAGGCAGTATGTGGTTTGAAATGTGCAATGGTGATGGGTGGGAAATGGAGTGGGCGCGGTGACCTGCCCAGTGGTGGTACACTACTACTGGGGAGGTGGAGGTCGATGGCTCGCGGCGAAGTGCCAGGATCGGTTCTTTTTGGTGTTTTGTGATGTGGGTTGAGCGGATGAGATTGTGGTGTTCATTGTTCTTTGCGGAGCGGTGTATGGGAGAGTGGTGATGTGGTTGCGCAAGTGGCAGTGGCAGTGGCAGTAAGGTGGACGGGAGGTTCTGGAGATGAAGAAGACCTGACGGAAGACTGAGGTCACGTTCCAAGGACGAGGCGATAGGTTGACAGGGACGGGGCGACCTCGGGAACCTCCAGGTCGCCTGCTTTTAACGTACTTCACTAGCCTCTTGCCGTCCCTAGCCTATGGCCGTGTCCCTATATATCACCTAATGTAAAATATATATATATATTACGATTACAACCTAATCTACTATAATAAAACCTATACTAACTAATGCGCTGATATTTATAGCATATAGGTAATAATATAATAATAACGCGACACATTTAGTAGGGACACGGCCATAGGCTAGGGACGGCAAGAGGCTAGTGAAGTACGTTAGCACAGTGACGACTTACGTAAGGCAGCGGCTCTTTGCCTCCCGTCACTATGCGCGAAATGATAAAAGCGGCGACATTTTATGTTGAGTTCCTAGATTGTACCACAATAATCCAGTACTAGCTCTTAGTGATGTTTAGTCAATTACGCACCATGTCACTACTATAGAAGCACGTGATGATATCAACAAAGAGAAATTGTTATATATTTCAATTAAACATCAGATCTGAACCTCAATTACCATAGATAGATTCAGTGACATCAACAGCTCGCTGCCGCTTTTCCACTATCAACTACCACGTGCATTGAGCCAAACAGCCGACCTGGACCTCCCGTCCCTAGTCTACCGGCGGAAGGAGAGCGAAAGCGCCGACAAATAGTTGTCCAGAACTTTAGAGGCCAACGAGTCTCTAAAGCTCTTCCCCCCCCCCCCACCATATGGATGCCTACCCCTCTGGACCAAAATCTCTCTTCTCTTAATTCTCACGCTCATTCACTGCGCCATCACCAGCAGCTCCCTCTTCATCACGATCCCCAGTTCCCCCACGCTCAGGAACTCGACGACTTATCCACTACCACCACTGGCCACCGCCATCAAAGAAACACCACCAATTTACCCACAGGCGCCGAAGATAGTAGACATCTCTTAGAAGAAGAAGATTCCGAGAACGACTCGGCCGACGATAATCCTATGGGTGCCAAAACTCGACGCCCGAAACCCCTCGAGCCAAAAGGTTTTGGCTCGGCTTCTGCTTCGGGAGGGGAAAACGGCCATTCGCCTTCCAATATGAATAACAACAGCGTCGAATATAGACGCAAAAATGCCTCTCTCGATTCGCCCGGCGTCACGGCCAACTTGATGGCTCGCGAATCCTTTACCCTCGACGACCATGTGCCACGAACGCCTACCATGAACAACCATGGCTTCTTCCAACTGCCCATGCAAGATAGAAGGAACTTTGGCCTGCTCGTCTTGCTATACTTTTTGCAGGGGGTGCCGATGGGTTTGGCGACTGGATCGGTGCCATTTTTGCTGAAGGGGGCACATCTGTCATACAGTGCGCTCGGAGTCTTCAGCTTGGCCTCATATCCATATTCCCTGAAGCTGTTATGGAGTCCGGTGGTAGATGCATGTTGGACACCAAAGTTGGGCAGACGAAAGAGTTGGATTCTGCCAATTCAGATGCTCTCGGGTATTGGAATGCTGTGGTTGGGCGCAAGAGTGAAAGCAATGATGGTGGTAGCAGGCAATGAGGACGGATCTGGCATCTGGGGCTTTACAGGGTGGTGGTTCTTTTTGGTATTCATGTGCGCCACACAAGACATTGCTGTGGATGGTTGGGCGTTGACTTTGTTAACCCCCGGCAACATTTCCTATGCTTCGACAGCACAGACGGTGGGACTGACTGCTGGTCAATTCATGTCCTACACCGTCTTCCTTGCCTTTAATTCTCCGGATTTCGCAAATAAATATTTCCGAAAGATACCTTTAGACGAGGGCGTTATGACCCTCGGGGGTTACCTTACCTTTTGGGGCTGGGCTTATCTGATTGTTACAATTGGACTCGCAGTTTTGAAAAAGGAAGAGAAGACCAAGAACGAAGATGGCATTTGGGATGTTTACAAGGTGATGTGGGGAGTTTTGAAACTTAAAAACATCCAAACCATCATCATCATTCATTTGATCGCAAAGATTGGATTCCAAGCCAATGATGCGGTTACAAACCTAAAGTTGATTGATAAAGGCTTCAGTCAAGAGGACCTCGCTCTTACTGTTTTGATCGACTTTCCTTTCGAGATTGGTTTGGGATATTATGCTGGAAAATGGTCTACGACATATACTCCTATGCGGTTGTGGTGCTGGGGATTCGTAGGACGTCTTTTGGCCGCTGTCATCGCCCAGATAACCGTCATCATTTTCCCTGCCAATGGAGTTGATACTTGGTATTTACTCGTTGTCATAGCCGAGCATATTTTTTCCACCTTTACAAACACCGTCATGTTCGTCGCCATCTCAGCTTTTCACGCCAGAATCGCAGATCCAGTAATTGGCGGTACATACATGACCCTCCTCGCAACGTACGTTTACTCCCGTCCCCTTCCCCATCTCCCCTTGCTAACACAATCCAGCGTTTCAAACCTAGGCGGCACCTTCCCCCGCTTCTTCGTCCTCAAACTTGTCGACTTCTTCACAGTCGCCTCGTGCATTCCCCCAGCCTCAGACTTCAAGCTCCCCTCCACCCTCAAAGGACCCCTGATCTCAGCAGCCTTTGACTGTTCCATGTCCGCGGAGAAGGATCGCTGTATCCAGGGTGGTGGTTTGTGTGATATCACTACAGATGGGTATTATGTTATGAATGTTGTTTGTGTGATTATTGGGGTGGTTACGTTCTGGGGGTACATTAAACCGGCGGCGCTTAAATTGCAGGCGTTGCCACTGCGGGCTTGGAGGATTGCTGAGGGGGCGAATTAGAAATGCTTGTAATTTAGATGGGCGTGGGGATGGGGAAATGTGTATGTTATGGGTATATAAGGTGGGAGTAGTAAGAGAATTAGAAATGGAAGGTTTTTTGCAAGTAGTTGGAAAAGACCTCAAAACCCCCTGACGATTGAGTGATAGAGATGGGATAATATTCTTTTCTGGAGTGGATTTCCCAGGACCTAGTTATTTTCAGATGTTGCCTTGTGCTTTGTTGATTTGACAGGACAAGGAAGGAGAGAGAGTCTCGGTCTGGGAATTTCGTAGTTACACTTTGAAACGAGATTTCAGATTTGTTTTCCTTAAGAATGGTGTGCAAGTCTTGAATTTGGAGACTAAAACGAGGTTATGGAAGATTGACGGGCAAACTGTAGACGTGTAACTTAAGTTGTTACCTGGGTAATACCTGTCAGGTTGCTTAATTTTTGTTGGTTACCTCCAGAGTGCAACAATTTCAGTTTGTCCCGACATAAAGCTTACCAGCAGTACCTGTGGTTCATAGTTCAACCATCAACTTTGAGCAAGAGGGAAGTTTCCAAGTAAGTTGCTGGGTTCCTGTATCTGTTTGGTACCAGGAAAAGAAGTGACACTTTTATACATTGTTCTCCACGATTTTCACAAAAAGTCAAATCAGGTTGTTAGATGTTGTCCTACCTATCCCCTCAGCTGCCACCAGAAACGCAGTGGCCCAAGCTCAAGTGCCAAGAATACTAAGCGGACCAATAGAACCCGCTCGTTTCATGACTTTGGAAGGGAAAATTAGTTATATCCCATGAAAACTACGGAAACAGGGCCTTATTCTACATAACCAAACCTGGCATTTGTTGTAACTAAAGCTAGTATTATGCCGTATGCTTAGCCTTTAATTATTATTAGTAATTGAGCTTAATATACTATAGTTTATTAGCGAGTCGATTATATTACCGAGTCGATCACTAAAAATACATACAAAAAACGTCTGTGCAACCCTAGTAAAAATCTACAATTCTTAATTAAAATTAGTAAAATTAAAAAATTTACTTTATTACTATAACGTGTTTTATAAGCGAGTCGCCCACCTAAGCGAGTCGCCCACTTTCCTAGTCGCGTACTATCTACTACCTTTAAATCACAATGGCTCAACACTACAACATTCAATTACCTTCTCAAGAAGCCAGCATCATTTTAGCAACCCAAGCACTTGAAAACAACACGCCATTAACTGAACGAAGCGCTGTAAAGATTTACCAGGTTCCTCGAAAGACTCTCTTCGATCGACGCGCCGGAAAGCCTCTACGACGCGATTGCTAGCCTAATTCGAAAAAACTTATAAAGCCAGAGGAGGATACAATAGTTAGATATATATTAGAGTTAGATTCGCGAGGGTTTTCGCCTAAAAGGAATATAGTACAAGATATAGCTAATAATCTACTAAGAGAGTATAATAGAGAGCCTATAGATAAGAACTAGCTAGACAACTTTATTAAACGTAAATCTAAGCTTAAAACTTAATAGAGTTATTCTTATGATCGTCAGCGAGCTTTAACTAAGGATCTATAAGTTATTAGCTTATAGTTTCTACTTATATAGTCTATTAAAGAGAAATATAGTATTTAAGAGAAGGATATCTATAACTTTAACGAAAGTAGCTTTATAATAGAGGTTATTTCGTTCTAACTAGTTGTTATAAGCTTAGAAACATATAAGAAGCGAAAGTAAGTTTAGCTAGATAATTATAAGTAGATTATAGTTATTTAGAGAGTTAATATAATAGAATAGATAAACTTACTATTTATTATATTCGTAGATAATATAAGATAACTAAGGCTATAACTAAGCGTAAAAGTTATAAGAGGAAGTATATTAAGAGTTAAGAGACATTAATAGTAGATAAGGTAGCTAATTTAATTACTTCTAAGGAAACTAGTAACTAGAAATAAGGTAGAGAGCCTAGAAAGAGAGTTCGTATAGATAGACACTATAGCCTTTATAGTAAAACAGAGTATAATTCTCGTACTTATTAGATAGAAATATTAGATATAGAAGATAGCGATATTTCTAAATAGTACTAGATAGCGTCTATAGTTATAATAAAATATATAGTATTAAGTATTTTATATTATAATAATACTAGATTAAAAAAGTAAGCGACTTACTTAGATAGACGACTCGCTTATAAAATATATTATAAATAAATAATTTTAAAATTTTAGAACGCTTACTAGTTATAACTAACGATTCGCTTAAAATTACCTCTATATTTATTAAAAAAATTTTATTTCTTTAATAGCTTAGAGGTTATAATTAGTTAGTATCTAAGATTTCTACTATTACTTATATATAATATAATAAAGTAAAGTTTTTAATTTAATTAATTTTTATTAAGAATTATAGATTTTTACTAGAGTTATATAGATGTTTTTTATATATATTTTTAGTAATCGACTCGGTAATATAATCGACTTACTAATAAACTATATTAACTCTTTTTATAGACTAATCTTATTAATATAAACTACTATAATTAGTATAGTTATAGCGTATAGATATCTTAATAAGTTAGTACTAGCTAATATCTTCTAGAGCGCTATCTAGATCTATATATAAAACTATTCTTTTATAAGATAGCGTTATAGGCTTTCTAAGCTTAAGTAAGCTTATAACAATTTAAAGACGCTAATTCTTTTAGTTATAGAAAGAGATATTAGAAGTCTTTAAGCGAGATATATAGAAAGCTATCTTATAGAATTTAATTAGAATAATAAAGAGTAGCTAGTATTAAATTACCTATAATCCTCTATATTATATTAGCTATAGGCTACTTTCTAAAGCTATTAATTAATTAAATTAATTAATATACTCTATTATATTATTATACTTATTAAATAACTAAGAAATAAATAGTTCTTTCTCTATATCTTCTCTAAAAGAAACTCT